>DWQQ01000922.1:0-10030 GCA_018244775.1 Oxynetra roscius flavomaculata | reverse complement strand
TAGCACTTGCGACACGATATTTTTTCTGATTATTCAAACATTAACTTGTAATGGTATTGCATACGGAGAAGTTCCTATATTTCAACCGATGTTTATTGCGTGTTTGCGTACTAATGAGCTGGTATATCGACAACTATGCCAGTAGCAGGACTTGGTAGTCACACTAATCCACTTTGAAGCATTTTGTAGGCTGACCTAAGCAAAAAAATACTTGAAGGTCATTGTCAGTTAAGATGGGTTACCAGAGTGACCAGTAATAGAACCTTAATAGATCGCAACAAGTAAAATTGACACTTTTCATGCTATGATAATAAAATAAACTCAATAATAAATTCTGAATCCAAAAAAAACCAACGCATACAATAAAAAATCGAACATTTTTCGTATATGTATTTTTTATGTAAAATGTACTAAATTCCTTTCGGTGTTGAAATTGATAGCTTTAACATTTTTTGTAAAATTATAAGTTTGATAAAAGTTGTAATTAACGTCGTGAAAATTGAAAGACGCTTAGCATTACTCTGTAGTGATATTGATGTCTTTGACCGCCTCGAGCGACAGCGCAAAACAAAACAAAAGCATTAATGTTAATTCTTCAATGCAGCTTATCCCGCGAAAAGTTACGACCTCCGCCGTAGCTAAGTTTGTAAAAAAAACTTTAGTACAAAGCCTTAATATGGGGAAAGGTCAAATGATTTACGATAATGTTATCTCGATAAATATCTGTGTAACTGTACTGGGCGTAGACTCGGTGCTGTAGTTACAGCGCCCGGTTTATTTATTTCTGTTGTATTAAGTTCACGCAGTGTAGTGTTGCCAGTTTTATTTTTTATTTCGCTCATCCATGTCGATTATTCATTGATCAAACAAATAGCGTGGCTTCATCAAAAGAATATTCCTTCGATCCCACGGCTAGATTGCATTTAATTATTAAATTTATGCCGGGGTGTCGACAGGAACATGTTTCAATATTTATACGGTACAGAAATACCTAACGCTCGCATGCCACGGTTAAGCTTTATTCTTTTTGTTACTGATCATTGAATACTGTTACTAGTGATTACGTCATCCAATTTATGTAATTGGTAAGCAGTTTATATTAGTAACATAGTTGTAAGAACAGTTTCTGAATTAAAAAAATCACAGCATCATCCTATAAATTGAACGCGATTTTAATTCGAATACGATGCAAACATAACTTTATTCGGTTTTTTACCGTAGATTTTTCTAATCTTATAATCTTTACATTCAGACAACTATCCATTTACTCAGCCAGCCGATAACGTAATACTGCGACTAACATATTTTTTAAATATCACTTTTGCATTAACAACATTTTAAAAATAAATGCCGTTTTTAATAGCAATCAGCGAGGTTTCAATAAATTTCGATCGATCAAATTTAATCAGTTATTTGTAATCATACATCTAATCTATTGATGTGCTATACGAAACCTTTCTAATGAAGGCCCGAAACGATTAAGTAGCAGTATGAGAGAGTATAAAGGTATATATTATCTCTTAAGTATTGACTGAACGGACAAAAGTACTTATTCATTAAATTCTGATACGCGTCCAACGTTAATCTGCCTTGTCAGATTGAAGCCGAAAGTCAATCCAATCGATCCAAAGCATGTCGATACAACTTTAAGCATCCAGTGAATTTGTGTTCGGGATTAATTCAACCTGACAATACAATTAACCCGTCTGTGCACTCACAGAAATTGACTTCGCACTTTACTTTGTGGTGTAACATAATGTAGTGTCCGTTGAATACAAAATGAAATTAAATTTCCAATCTAGATTGTTAGGATTGTTCAGTTAAATACTTGTTGTAATAACAGCCAACAGAGTCATACCGTGTGAAACAGACATGATGCAACTTTTACAGCTTTTAAATTTTATTTTACCTCAATTACATGTATAATACATATTACGATATAAGTATAACATTTCATTTTCTTATTTAAAATTAATGACTTTTCTTATTTTGTTTCAAACAAGACGTTCACTATATAACAAATCTTCTGACTTTAGTGTCGAATTATTATGACAGTGAATGCATGGGCTCATCACTAATTAGTTATTGAACATTGTCATTAATGTAGAATGACCATATTGATTTCTTGACGATCTTGACGACTTGATGTCAGGCCATTGGGACCAAATTACAGTGCGGTCCTGCCAAATAGACGATACGAGGTAATTATCCATATTTATTTTTTAGTTATAATTGACGTGCAAAGCTTAACTTTAAAATCATTCCATCAGTATTTAGATTATCCTGTACATCCATTTTGATCAATGGGGTGACATTAAAATATATATATATATATATAATAAGAATTTGACATAGTATCTTATTAGGAATTCTATATTCCTATACCCACCAGTATTGGAATTTTAAACCTACTTACAAATATAAGCTATCTACAACGCGCCTCGTGACCCAGACTGTCATTTTATTTAGTGATTATTATATTTTAATTAATTATTATAAAACATCTTTTCTTTAATTAATTCCACGCCGATCCGATAGGACCACGTACATGACGATGTGACACGTGTAGTATTCAGGTGGAGCGTATAAGGGAATGACTTCTGGTATCCTTAGTCAATATGTTCGCTCACTTACCATTGCTTATTGCCAAAAAAATCAAAGAGCATCAGCTTAGAAACGTAAAGGATTGCTGCTGCATTGAGATGTAAGAGAATACAAATTTTATCAAGTGAACAGAGGCGATATCCTAGCGGCCGATATTTCAGCCTGTTCAACAATGTCAATGTTAACAATATAACGTTTTCTCGCAAACTATCTAATAGAGTAACAAGGTATTAGAACCGTTGTTTGTGGCCTACGAAACGACTGTTTATCCTCTACGCTAAGTCTAACACCTAAGGCAGTGCTGCTACAGTCGTAGCAACGGTACCAGCGACGCCACTAGCTTAGCCTATTGTTACGTCATAGCCTGCTATTGGCGGCCGTGTTGCCTCTCGTGGCTCTGCGCTCCAATCAGAACGAACCAACTACGAATAGTCACGCGTAGATATTTGCAAGTATTTATAATACAGAACTACTTTGCACAGTAATGAGGTTGTAGGCATTTAAGATTCTACGTTTGTTGATATCGTTATTACGCGCATCTAAAAATAATACGGTTATTGACTTAACTAGCGCTCATATATTTACGTTCCGTTGTAAACGTATATCTTGATTCATAAGTATCCCATTCTCAGTCTGACAAGAATTGTTTTTGTCTCTGTGAAATATAATAAAATGTGTTTGGTAACAATAACACTTATGTTTTTACCGAAGGCCTATTATTTCGACTTTACGTATACTTCTTACGAGTCTTGTAACTTGACGTATACCTAAAATATAAAAAATAATAATCTTATTTGTTGCAATCCCTCTTAGTACTTTTAACTTTTAAATTTATCGCATATTGAAACTTAATATGCGAAAGTAGCGAGCGGAAAATAAGAATTGTCGATATTTCAAAGTGTCGATATTTTTACACTAATAACAATGATTATTAAAATTGAGTTAGTGATTAATTGAACGTGATTACGCTCATAATGTATGTGATGGATACAACCATAGATTAGATATGAAAGAGAAACGGTCTTATTTGAATTGAGAAAATTTTTAGTAATTTTAATACATTTTTTTATTGGTGATGGCGAATCCACCGACGTCCGTGCTAACATATTTTCACCAAAGAATACCAGTGCTTTATTTTTTTTTTAATTTCCGCAACAGTTTTCGTCACAGAGAAAAACGGGTTAACGCGCAAGTTCAACGATCTTATAGATTAATAACAGTATAGCGTTTGTGTATTCTGTTCTGATGATTATTATGCTAAGCTAAATACTTAGTGAATATATTGTTTTTCTCAGATCCACAAAAGTGGCCACGTTGTTAACAAATTTTTATCACTTTCAGATATTCATAGCCCGCATTGATCATTTATCTTGAGTCCGCCTCCTTACCTATTACTTATTATGAAGAAATTCTTCAGTAGCGTTTAAATTTGATAAATTAACATGTTATGCAAACTTAATTTTAACTTTACAAAGCAAAGCCGTTCAATCATTTTATTCCTGTAGGTTAGTATTGAACAAAGATTATTATTGTATCTAGAATTACAAGTTTTTTTTGCTGTATATACATTTTTTTATAATAATATTTTAAAGAATTTCTGGTGGTTGTGAGTTCTATGGACATAACAAAGAGGTGTTAAGAGTGTGGAGTTAAACGATGTCCCACTATTACAGGATGATCGATTTGCGATTAATGACACGCTTCTACCGAATAAAGAATTCCATTTTCGGGACGACGATAAAATGAAAGGAGATAGACTTTATTTTTAGTTTGTAAGTGGAGTGGGAAGTAATGGACATGAAGCAGTTAAGATACGCAACCTCTGTCGTACATATCAATTAAATTGATTCCTCTCCTTTGAATAAAAATAATAATGCCATTTCGTCATTCTAATATCATCTAATTGGATCATTGCTAATAAGAAACCACGTATTGAGGTCTTGTAAACAAACGCATTATTCCCTGAACGGTCGTTGGAAGAATTCGTATAAATTCAACAATTGGATAAAACTGGCTAAGAATGATCACGACTCTTTTGTTGTCGCTATTAATTTAAAAGTGTATACTCCTATGTACTGCTGTTCCGTGGAGATGTTAAGGTCCTCTCTCGAGCTCAAAGTCAACGATTTAAGAAATACAACGCCATTATCAGTATGTGTGAGGTCTTATTACACCCCTCTTATAGCAATCTGTCTTAATTCTTATCTCGTTCATTTATCCTTACTTACTCGAGGAATCTCACTCAATTTTTTCTTGTTAGTAAATTTTTCAAACTGGACACCGACTTGTCCCGAGGATTCTTTACTCAAGTCTCGCATTTGCGAGTGTTCTGTTGTCCTTTTGCAACTTGAACACTGACGTACGCCTATTTAGATAAGTGGATAAAATATTTGTGGGAGAGAAAAATATTTCATTGCACTTTAATTCCTGCCTTGATATATTCACGGGCAAGATGTACTTAAATGAACAACCAACATTCCGTGGATTTAACTAGAGGCTCGAATCGGCGTAGGACATTTAATTTAACTTAATAGTGTTTGACTGCGTAAAATATGTAATTTTGATAGTCATTATTCATTATTTAATTACATTATTCATTTTTATTTATTATTGTTTTATATGGATTGCATTATATTTTTTCATAAATGTTTATTAAACAATTTGTCAGACGTTAAACGAAACTAGATTTAATTTATCTAACCGTGTAGCTGATCTCAAACCTTTTTGCTGCAGCGGCAATCTCAAAGCCCGACTTATTTAAAACAGGAAACATTTATTGAAACATTTCCGATCAAATCAAACGTGAATATATGACGAGACTATTAAAATACTGACGGCGTTGACGTAACATGTATTACTTCCCAAAAAGGACGGTGATTACTCGGAAATAGCTTTCCATTCATGCTGAGAGCTACCGACTCCATTTTGTTTCAAGTCACGGCGTCAATTTAGCTTCCGAATACGCGGTAGTATGGCATAGAGGTCGGAACTTTTACTTTTGTGTTTAAAAAAAACTAATAAGCCCAGGTGCTGTCACGTAGGAATAATTTTATCGTCATTATTCCGGACGTGTGAAAATCTGTGGACGTGTCGCGAGTGGCGCCAAAGTTTTATTATTCTCCGTGGTTGATACAGCTCCTAATAAAATAGACGTGAACAGCCTTAACAACAAAAACATAAAAACTAAAAAAAACAAGTCAAGCTCTCTTAACAAATCGTATTTAATTATCATACATTAAAAATAATATAAAGTAGTCGGCTTTCGTATCGAGTAATTGGCAACTGATAGTAAATCGTTCGATTATTGATCAACACTAGGTTTGCCTAATGTTAAGAAAAAAAACATCAATCCGTCACCTATTATTATTCGATAATAACAACTGACTAACTACTTATCAGAACCACGAAGTCGATCTCTAAAGTTTGCCACTAGTCACAATCCACTGGACGCCCGCTCCCGGCGGCATTACCCAATTTCACCGAACGTTTTTACCTGCGACTGCGTTAGGGCCAAGAGTGATTCATATAATTAATAATGGTAGATAATTAAAACACTTTAATTGTCATACCACAATTAATGCAATGACAGCACTCAATAAAACTTTCATAATACCAATCAATTAATTGACAAAACGGTTCACGTTTCCATTCATTGAATTCGAATTACAAAAAGCAAAGTACGTAAGTGGTCGGAATGAATTTGGCGTAATGCAAAGACAATAAAGATTATCTTCTAATTATAACAATTTGATGAAAAGCAATTCCGTGAGAGATGCGAGACGATCCTTAGCACGACACTCGATCTTGGAGACACGACTAAAGTTCGAAATGAAAGTCTCGGTCTCCACGGAATAAAATGACCATAAAACTAATTAGCAATCCAAGGTTTTATGACACTATAAATAAATAAAATGGAACCCGCTATGGGAGTTCCCATGAGGTTCGCCGACGGTTTTTGTTTCAAGATGAGCTGATGAAGACATTCTCACTAATTAAAACTTTAAGGTAGCTCAAAATGCGTAGCACATTCATATGTATGAAAGGATAAACAAAATTTTTGGATCGAAAATTTTTTATGATACGAAAAACATGTAAATTGTGATATATTCAGAATTAATTACTTTTGTCTTAAGCTATTATATCAAGTGAATGAACGGAAAACGATTGAAACGAGGCTTATAAAAATGGGATATGGATAAAATGCTGATCAATTAACATGATGACGCTATAGGGAGTCCATCTATAAGTGAAGCATAAATAACACGTATTCCTCAATCAGAAGTCGGTCGGATTATGAGATAAAAACTGATTTACTAGTCTTAGGGCACACCCCGTGGGACCGGTCGGGACCAGCGGGACATTTGAAGTGTGTGTGTAAAGTTTCAAGTTTAAAAATAGTGACGACAATCGGTAAGTCTCGGATAATCTATACTAAATATGTCATGACTTTTATCTATTTTTCAGTACGAAAAATATGTTTCGATAAATGTTAACAATTCTAATATTATAAAATTTAACAAAAATCTGTTCCAAGGCAACTTAATTGTTTTTATGTATAATTTTAATTTATTAAAAAATATATTAAATCGACAAAAAAATATTATATAAATATAAATAGATTCAATCGACTTATCAGGAATGGCACAAAGAGATCAATTTCAATACGTGAGTTTCTAGCAATCAAAATGTAATAAGAACGTCATAACCTTTCAAAATGAACAATATTTTATGCGGGTAAATACGAACCTTAATACCAGATTAAGAATATTTTTTCAAGTAAGATGAGCCGAGATCGGTTAACACAGGTAGAAAATACATTATGAAATTATCGTATCGCTTTGCAAAGATGCTTACCATTATCCGAGTACTTTAATACTTATTGCTTAATAAAGAAGTAGGTTTTATCTCGAAACCAGATAAGCGACATACGCGATTCCAGTTCCAAAATAATAACCAGTAAGAATTTAAATAAGGTGCCAATTAGAAGGGTTGGAAATGTAGTGGCATTCTTGTGTTCCTTATAATAATTTCGTCTTAGCCACATTAAATCTGTGGCGTTTATTGCTTAATAAGAATGCTTCGGTATCGGCATTATGCAAGTACTTTCCTCCATACGACATTTAAAAATAAACAAATGGACACTTAGCTGTTTAAAATTCTTATCCTTCTTAATAGAGCTCGTCTTTTTCCTTTTGGACGACCACATTACAATCATTTCTAACTGGTTTCAGTTAATATAAGATAACTTGGTAGGCGATATAAATGTTATTGTTTATTTTCTCTGTTGTTTGTTTTCGGTTAACGGACTTGTTTTTCCGAGGCTAGACACAGTGTACAGACAGTCAAGAGACGTACATATAAAATCGATGTTCAATAATAAAACGGTGAAACGAATAGAACACGACCAAAACAAATTACAATTGAGTTAAATAATTGATTAACACACAATTAATTATTATTAATTTAAATTATATTTGTTGCCGGTTTCCGTAATGTATCTAACGGACATTTTAATGAAGCATATATTTATTTTTTATTATGATTTGGACAGAATTGATATTGATATTTTTTTGCTTATACAGTGACCAAAATGAAGCAGTAATGTGCATAGAAGGAGTGTACGCTGGGCAGATTTATTTTTTCATTATACAGTAACTTTAAATGCTTAAAGTTTATTTATTTGTCTTCCTCAGAGTATACATGCAACTGCATTATTATTAAACCTTGTCAACTAATAATATTTTAATCGTACGGACAAACCCGGCGGCTGTCGTTCGCACGTGTTAAAATTAATAACGCCGTGACTATTTTCATATAATATGCATATATCAGAGCACAAAGACCGTGTGTGGCGCGACAAAAAGCAACTTTTGAAATGTGAAACAATAAATCAAAGCACAAAAAATACGTGTTACCGTGGTCCGTTGTTTACACATACGCACCGACTTTGTGGTGAGCCCTAAAAAGTGAGTCTTACTTGAAAGTTTTAAGGAGAAGTTTATTGCTACGTGAAATATATGCTAAACATACGAGTATATAAATTTGTCGCAAACGATATTTCATTTGCTTCGTTTTTGATTAAAATTTGTCATACCAGGTCACAGCAAAATAGACCAAGCGTGCGGCGTTATAATACTCAGAATTTGCTTTGAATTATATAATCTGTTCGTTGAAAGAAATATTTTAATACTCATTTTAATATTATAAAATAGTATTCAAATGGTAGGCAATAAAAATATTCAAGTTGGGTTCTCATTCACCTCTCGTGACTAAGTTAGTCATTAAGTTGCGGCACCTATTAAATTTGTAGACCTGAACTCTTGTAGGGCATGGAATATTACATATATATACATAATCTCATTTGAAACTTTATTCTTTGTAGTAATACAGAGAATACAATTATTATTGCCCTTAACTGTACTAATTTGTTAGTATCAACGAATGTAACAATCTAGGACAAAAAAAAACATATGAATATCGTTAATAATGTGAAAATCATAACGTATTGGTAGACAACATTCAATAGAGACAAAACATTAATATTATTCACGTTTATATATAAAAAATGTGTATCTAGAAGGATACAGGAACTTAAGAGCCTTACGTTGTAATAAATACTTCTCGTTCCTCATTACCTTACCGCCCAAACCGACGACGCGGGGTATGCAAAAACGGCAAATGACATACGTCAATATGCGAGCAACGAATTCACTTAGTAAATTGAGAAATAAAGGTAGCTTTTTGCGTCTCCAAAAGTGCTCTAATTGATATTTTATTCAACGGTTTTGCTCTTTGGGTGGCGGAATATAAAAATATCAATAATGAATATGACACCAACGACGTTGAATATTCCGTTCACCCTCGCGCTTGTCAACTTTTAAATTCTTATAAACTTCTAAGTAATCTTTTAAGATATGCAAAATTGTTTATTGGCTCTGTGGTTATCTTTACGATATGCGTACGGTCGAAATATAACTGCCATATTTGTGGCCATTTAGATTCACCGTTAGATTAATCATATTGATATATATGATTATCATTTCGAAACAAATTATAATTAACACACATTGAATGCAATCAGTGAAATGGAAAAGGAAATTCCAAAAACCATTTTTTATGTGATGACACGATTGGCACGTATATTTTTATATCGCTATTTTATTATTGTTATATTCTATTGTATTGTATTGTTGTATTGTATTGTATTGTTATATTTTATTATTGTTATATTACGTGTATTTTACATATAGCTATTGTAAATATACTAGATAACCATATCATGAACTCTATGAGCAGATGCACGTTATATCCTCAATTAAAAATAATAACTTGATTGATTCTAACATTCCAAATTCCAAAAACCATTTTTTATGTGATGACACGATTGGCACGTATATTTTTATATCGCTATTTTATTATTGTTATA
>DWQQ01000921.1:0-10030 GCA_018244775.1 Oxynetra roscius flavomaculata | reverse complement strand
CAGAAGTTTAAAAAGTAGTTTATCAGGTTAGTTTGGGTCTAATGGTCGTATGTGAAGTTGTCCTAAGATATTATTATCATTATTATTATTGAAGTTGCGACAGTGTCATTGACTGCCGACAATTAAAATGTTAAGAAAAAAATTGCATATGTTAGGACAACTTACACAAGGCCATCTGTTTCTGAACTGTAAAATACTGTGATATGGTCTGAATAAATAGCATATATAAATTTCTAAACTTATATACACTATTTGCATTTAGGGTACAAAGACTAGTGCTTATAACAAAAATATTTGTTCTGGCAGGAATGGAACCCACGACCTCCGACTTGGTAATCGGGGTCAGCAAACATAAATAAATATGCCTTAGCCATATTTACTAAAGCGGCAAATCCTTTCAGATAAAACAATCTCAACATCGAAGCATATTTTGGATATATTTCAGCGAAGTGGTATTTTATTGTACAACAAAACATGTGCAGATGGCAATATTTAACTACATATACTTTTATATAACTTTTTAAGGCGGCACTAATGAATGCAGTAATATTACCCATTAAACAGTATAATCTTAACACAATGAATTCGTTAAAAAACGAATACCCAACAGTAATAACAATTGAAAGTAATAAGAAATAACAAAATAACAAATCGATAAGAAAAACCCCGTAAATGAATAATCGTATAATATGCAAAAAAGAGTACATAAACTGGCGATTCAGGAGGCAATTGAGCCAAGCGAATTATTTGTCGCTGAATTGAGCAACGTGGCTCAAACTTGTCGATATGAGGCGTAACGAGAAAAGTTATTTGATTGCAAACGAGTGTGTTTCAATAACAACTTTGATCATCGGATCGGAAGATAAATATTTCTGAGCAGTGATTAACATGTATCAAAAACCATTACATACTCCCGTACGTATTTTATATTTAGAACCGAAATTTAAATTACATTTTGGTAACAATGTAAATTTGTACAACCCTATCGAACATCGATTACTTCGATTTAAGTCAAACCTATAGTAGGTTACTATAAAAACTACAGCCCATTTAGTAAAAAAATCATCTCAACTTCATTTATCAGAATTGTACAGGATAATTAAGTGAACTATCGATGAATTTTGAAAAATATTTAAGTGAGAATTTGTTTGTTATCGTAGTGAGCGTGATTCTAACTTGTCAAATGCACGGCGCGAAATGAGAAAAGTTATTTGATCGGCGACTGTGTCCCAATCATAACTTTGACCATCGCACCGCGGATTCAGAGATCTTGCTATTGATTGCAAAATATCGTGATCAATTACATATTTACTAAGAAAGTTACTCTATATTTTCTCGATACACTTATTTTTTTTATATCTTATGTAAGGTAATTGGAAGTGTAATAACACTTTTAAGTCGAAACTGCTGGATTTATCCAGTCTTAATGTAGTTAGGCACTGTTTAACACGTTCTACTATAGATAGAAGTGTAAGAACCGACAAGGGACGGTATAAAAAGATTGTGTGTGTGTGTGTGTGTGTGTGTGTGTGTGTGTGTGTGCTGAATAAGGAATACATGTTTGCAAAAAAGTCACATGCCGTTGCTTTGCTGGGACTGTTAGATTCAAAGAGCAGTATTTAGAAGTGTATTGGTTGTTAGAAATTTAAATGTTAATGTATGTCGCAAGATTTAAATAAAAAAGGATGTCAGTCAATGTCTTAACATTTGCGATGAGCATAAAGATTTGTTACATCCGGGTATAAAATAAATATCTGTATAACTATCTATTTTATGTATAGTTCATCAGTCGTCTGGTTACCATTACATAGGACAAGTAAGTTAACTTGCAATCAGACAGTCATGTATGTCTTAAACAAAATCAATACACGTTGATGATTATTCACTGCTAGAATAATATTTCGATACACAGATAACGAATAGAGATGGATTCCTCTGTAATGTTCTCTAAAGAGTACTAAGTTTGCCAAACTGCATTTGGCCAGAACGATGGTCTGTGGCCTTATTTATTCTTTCTGATTCTGAAAAGACACCTGGGAAATGATAAAAAGCGCTGATGGTGATAGCCGTCTATAGATCGCAGGTGTTCACCAACTGTCATGTAACACGCATTTACGGTTTCTGCTACAATTTCCAAAAAACCTAAATCACTATCCAAAAAAAACATCGTATTGTTGAATTGTGCTTCCTTATACGAGATCCACGTTTGTACGCGTATAACAATGAAGTCATCTCACCTTAAGTTCAATTATTTATTTAATAAATAATTAATGTAATTGGATCGATGGAATCCAATTTGGAACGACACGTCCGTACATTCAGTATAGTAATTAGGTCGTAATTTGCGTGTTCATTGGATATACATCGGGAATATGGTATAAGAGCATTCACGAGTTATGTCATAGACTTAAGAGTTAAGTGTGTTTTATGTCGTATTACAATCGAATGCTCCGCGGCTTTCGGAATTAGCCGTGATGGGATGTCAATCCAAGCGAGTATTTCTTTAACACGCATTATTAAGCCGATATATCTTGAATCATCGTGAAATTCATTAATTACAAATCCATTTTGTAAAATTTCGATGAATTACATGATTTCATTTGATGATTTGTGTAGATTTCATGAAAGTCATTTCTCATTGCAGATTCCCATCTAGGTCAAATATTTAGACGATACATAAGAATATTTATTCAATCATTTTAGCGAATTTTTTTTTGTTGTTGTATGAACACCCCTCCCCTCCCCAGCAACCCCTTGTTACAGTATTATATTTGTTTACTTTCTTCTACTTTAAGGTTGCCTGGAAAGGTTAGTTTCCTTAGCGATAAGGTCGGCTTTTGTATGTTATATTGTGATTAAATTTTTTTATGTTTATATTACTATTTCTTTCTGTAATTTGATCAATGTACAAATAAGGTGTGTATATAAATATATGAATAAGTATGTAAATAGAAGTTCGTATACGTAGTGGACAAAGCTGCCCAGTCTGGTTAGTATAATATAAGCTTTGAGAACAATGACTTCTAATCGATAAAATTGTAAGTATTTGTTGCTGTGCTATTTCTGATGAACTGGTGCAGCGAAGACTCACATCCCTATTATTTTAATGCTACGTGTAGATTGAGTACTAACATAGATATCAAGTATGGAACACTAAGAAATATGAGTGTATTGTTGCTAGAAATAAAAGTTTTGAAATATTTTGAGCAGGCTCAAGCCACATGTGAATTATCTGAGATATTTAAAAATATCTTATAAAAAAAAAATCATTATTATAGAACTACGATGAATGAAGACTGGGTTTTAGTGTTTCCTTTACAAACTAATCAAAATGCAATTTCCATGTACCCACAGCTCTGTTTCGTGATGTTCCGGCGGCGACCAGGGCACGGCACACTGCGCCGGAATACCAATTGCTCTGTAGGGCTTATTTACGGTAAATTTTCATACAATCTCACTACAAAACACACCGAGTGAACTGGGACCTATTGCAAAGTGATTTATTGTATGAACAACGCTCTGTGACTCGTCAAAAGCATCGCTGAAACAGTGTTTGAAAGCCAGCATACGGTTAAATGATTTTTTGGCAGCGCAAATCAAGATGACTTTTCGTGGTTCTGCTGATTATATGTCAATGTTTATGCATAAAAAATTACTTTAACATATATACTTAGTAATTTAATTGAATGAATGTAATCACATATTGTATGTACTTGCTGGTGTATATATAGAATTTATCAAAACGACATTAACATTGCAAGGTATTACCTACTTGTTATATAATTAATTATTTATCAAAATTGTAAACTGTAAATTGTCAACTGTCGACATACTGGGTTACAGTTTGGCAGGAAATACGTAATGTAAATAATGTATAGATTTTGTATGGAGAATTAAAATAGGTAAATTATTTATTTGCTCAAAATAAAGGGTTTTACAATAAAACTGAATTAGATCGCTATGTTTATTTAGAACTTTGCATGCATACAAACACTAAAATTTTATATTACAATTATATTTACAATTAACTTTGACGAGAAATATTTGTTACCAATATTTTCTAATCTTTAATACAATTTATTTTACTATTAACGTTGCCTTATTATTTAACCGTGTATTCAACCGTCCTATCAAAACGGGTCATAAGTGGACTCAAGGAAATTATATAAAGTAAATGTAAATATAAAACACATATACAATTTAATCATAAAGTGTGATCCTAAAGTAATAATAATGATTTTTTTAATTGTTCATTGAATAATAATAATTGGTAATTAACTAATTTTCTTTAAAACATCACGAAACGTAAAATAATTTCAATCTTTATATCTGTAGGCAGATATTGAACATACTAGTACATGAGTCAATTAAAAACGGTTAGGATTACTCGACAAAAACGGACTCCAGTTGATTTGAGATGTTCGTTACCTGCGCATACAAACCGAAACACAATCTACTCTTGTCTGCGTTACTGTAATCCTGGTACCGGAGGCTTTGCGGCGATGTAGGCACCGCAGCGTTGATTATACCAACATACATATCCATATACACTACTTACACATCGGACCTCCACTGCGAAGGCCTTGTGCCGCGCGTTAGGCCCGTTGCGTGATTTTCTTTGATTTTCAATTTCGAAACGGAGTTCAAAGCGAATTCAATCCGTCTCTGTTCATTTATTTATTTATTCATTCGTTCATTATTTATTCAGAGTTAATGAAGGAATTGAATAATTATGTTCCTTGAGAAATTGTAACATTATATTGAAAATACCCTTCTATTATACGAACTCTTGTTAAAATAAAATTACCAAGTACCGAAACTACCACGGCTACGCCTATTTCTGCCGTGAAGCAGTTGTTTTTATAATAATCTGTGTTTCGGTTCGAAGGGTGTGGTGGACCGTCCACGTGTATACTGGAGGCGAATATCTCAGTTCTCAAGAGCGGCCAAGAATAGGACATATAGTCGTGCTCGAGGTCGGTTGCAGCTGTGTGCAGGCGGCAGCGGCCACTTGTGACTGCTGCATGCCCGTTTGCCACTGTCTTCACATAAAGAAAAATGTATTTACTAACATGTTTCTAAGCATAATTTAAAAATAAAATAATTTCAACAAATGAATGCTCAGTATGGCGTCTAAAAGAAATGTGCCGTGTCGATAATGAGCGGCCAATCAGCACCTTTTACCGAGGGCTATTTAATCTTGGAGAATACTGGGGAGAAAATACGGAGATTACTTACGTCTACAGGTGGTATCACCGTGCTGGTGCTATGACGCTGTAACCTTTGGAGCTGTCAAAAATTCGACTAGCATATAGCTAAATAAAAACAGTCTTCAGTCTGCTCTAGCTAATTATAAACGGTAAAATTTTAAAAGTCAGATAACAAGTCTTTGAAAATCCTCGCAGAGTTTCAAAGTTTTAAAATAATACTTAATAAATAAATTGCTTCGAAAAGTCCTATCTCATGCAAGAGTAGTCTCCATGGCCCAATCACTTGCAGACACCCGTTCCCAACATTGGGAAACTAATGACACGCAGTAACCAAGAGTTTAATAGTAAAACTTCGAGAGTAATTCTTAAACGTTATGACGTGTACAATGGTGTTTTTTTTTTCTTTCTAAATATGTACTCTGTTAACCATTACACGTATTTCTTTGTATTATATTTAGCTACATTTAAAATTCCAAGCTCCGCGTAGCGAGTCGGGACTGAGGTTTGAACGTTTGCGCCGTTTTACCCCCAAAGCCTGCGTTTACGGCGCACTGAGATAACTACAGTTACTATTGTGACCATAATTATCGAAATTACTTTATTCGTTCCTTTCATATTATCTACATACAAATCGACTGTAGAGGGAATTCCTTTAGAATACGTGCAGTGCCATTCTCTATAAAATATAGACAATTTTTATAATAAATTATCTTTTATTTATTCTCACGGTAAAATCTCTACAGACTCTCGCGCACTACAATCCATAATTTGAACTTACAGCGGTAAACAGACAGAGGCGGTTTCCTGTGTTAATTGAACTGACAATTCCCGTTGGTCAAGTGGCCTGTCTCAGAAGTCAACCTGGCTGCTGGTTCAGATGTTGTCTGTTCGTTTCCCAACCAGGACAAATGTGCATTTTTATGATGAGCATCACTGTACGTGCTGTGTCTGGTTGTAAAATTATCTAAGCAAATATGCGCTTAAATACTTAGATACGATTATGCAGTTACCATTATTCGTTTTATCAGCTGTTTGATTATCATAGCGCCGACTCTGCCTAATTTGGGCTAGTCCTGTGAATTTGAACCAATATAATATTATTTATTACTTAAAAATACCTCTCCTCTTTCCTCCTCAGTTCCTCTTCGCCCGAACCAAATTGGGAGATCATTTGCCTCCATGTGGTAGCACACCGTCTTTTTAGCGTTAATAGTGGTTGTAGTCGTCATTCGCCGAACGTTATGCAAAAATGCGTTGAAAGAAACGCATCCAAGTGCGCTACGATTCCGGACACTTTGGCAAAAAACGGTATTCATTAATACAATTACATCAAGAACAACATTGATTGAAAAACAAGTCTGTGGCAGCAAAATAACAAAATTAAAACATTGCTGTCACTAAAAAAATGTTTCTTCTCTTCCAGTCTATAAACACATATATATCTTAAACTCACGGCGCTTTATTGCGTGTCACAGAGGTGGCGTTTATAATAAATTTCGAGTATGTTTGCACATTAATTAAAGATGCCTTTCAGGTGGGTTGAGTGTACTTGTTAAATTTCATCTCACAATAACAATTTAAGTATATCGTAAAATAAAAAAGAGCCTTCCTGAGAAATTAAAATCTACAGTCACACTAGCGATCCGCTATCGCTGACGAAAGTGGCCCAAATGACACTTGTTAATATTATCCGGCTCGAAGGACCAAACCAGATTACCGATATTCGGCTTAACAACGTTGCAAATTATATTTTAAACCGTTGTTTATCGATGCTATAAATTTTCTCCTACAATAATGTATCGTGTAAAACTTGTTTTAAAATATCAGTGTTTAAAAATAAACAGAATAGTTTTATGTAAGTTTGACCGTCTGCATGTTTTAGAGAATAATTAATGTTATACCTAACATAATATGTAATAATGGTTTGAAATAACAAAGAATTTTCTTCCTGGCAATGACTAATATTTTAATTGGTTATTTGCATTTTGTTACATAACAATAAATAAATAATTGTAAAAAAAATGTGCGCTCGTATCTCGACTGTGTACATCACTTGGCTCCACATCACGATTATGTTAAGATCTTCAAATATTCCCCACTTTTGATTTCGTATTTTCGTGCAACTTTAAGCTCGGCTTCACGAACAAATCAGCTTGGCTGTCCACCGTGGTACTGCCGCTCCCTCGGGTACAGTCCCGCAAGAAAGCTATCTGGATATTTTATATATATGTATACTCTTCTACTAGCTCTTCGCCTGCTAATCCAGATCCCGCGTAAAATCAGATATTTTTTTATATTATATCCATTGCTGACTTATGACGTGTTGTAGTTACACATACAATAACTTTCAACTTGTTCGATACAATCAATTTACTCCTATACATCCTTATATAGAATTGATCCTCACTCAACAAGAATCAACGACTGAATGAATTGCTATTGAATGGTATGCTATGGTGCTTTATATACAATATATCTGTTAGTGATCCGAAGAAGTCTTATGCGAAGACTAACAGGCAGCAGCCACAATCATCTGATACGGGCATTTGCAAACGACCTCGAACAGGGCTCTATAAATAGGACGATAAGTGTCATAAGTATTAGTATCAGTTGTATTAGTTGTTAAGAGGGCTTAAGTAATAAGACTTTTGTACTGCTAACCCAATTGGTATATGTTTGTATGAGTGCAGTAAATAATGCCACTCATACTCAAAGTTCTTGGGAGGAGAAAACGGCTCGTGGCTAACGAGATTTATTGTAATTTTGTTACTCCGTAGAAATGGATATATCAAATTTCCTAATTAAAAGCTACAGCAAAAACAGTATTGTATTAGTCGTTAAAGGAAATATTAACAATGTCATAGAAAATATTGTAATAACATCCAGTAGCGTTATTGAAGAAGACAGCATTAATATTATATTTACATACAGAAATCTTTAAAAATTAAAATTAAAATCTTTCGTTTCTATCTATAATTGCATTTTCCGCATCGCACTGCTGTTCCGTTTGTTTCCATTTTAAAGTATGACGCACACAGCGAACGAAAAACGCTTTTTCATATTTTTATCTAGTTCAATTTTAACATATTATCGGACGGAAGCATAATGCATCGCAATATCACATGATGCAACGTGGCAATTATTTATAATCTTTTTTACTGACATTTTTTGATTTAAAATAGTGCATATATTTTTGCCCTTGGCTTTTTTCTTAACTTACCATAGATTGGGAGCACCCAAGGCCGACTAATAATAAAAATATATGACATCATTAAATATTTAATAACAATATTTACTATCACGTGTGCAAAACCAATTCAAAATGAACATATTTTCATCAGAGTGTCAACCGTATCTGTGATACTGTGGTCAACGCCAAGCATGCCCTTGACCCTTGCTTGAAACGCAACCTTTATTTTGAAATTATTTGTAATTTGGAGAACAATTTGAATAGCAGCCACACATTTCCAATATAAGATTACAATCTTTGTAAGGGCGAAGAAGAATCTTTAACCGAGGCCCGCTAAATAATATAGGTATTATCCTTTGACAAGTGTGAAAACTTCCGCTCGAAGGGTAAATACCTAGCCTGTCTCCGCCACAAAACACACGCTTGCCCCCGTCACGAGGAGGCTTTCGCGGTTAAAAGACTGACGGGTAATTGAGTTTCCCTTTGAAAGCTGTTGTTCTGAAAGCTAAGACATACTAAAACAAGGCAAAACCATTCCGCGCGAATGCAGTAGAATTGTCATCGATCTCATGCACAATTTCGTTCCTAATCGAAATTTGATTCTGATCAAAATAATCAAATGTCAACTACGTAAATCAGATTTGACTTAAGAACATTATTAATAAATTTACATAGGAAATACTATAAATAAAGTAATATATAAATAGACAAGTATCTGTACGCTTCACATACGCTCATCTAACATGTAGAGATTTATGGAGGAGATTAAGATACTTGGTGTAAAGGCAGTTTTGTCTTGAGCTGCTTGTGGATTTGTGAACGATAAACTTATTTTTTCTAATTAGTGTGCTCAATTATGATTACTTTAATATATAACTAGTCTATACTACATTATGTTAAGGAACACATAACTGATAAGATCAGTGTAGTATCTCTTCACCATAACCCGCATTATTACAGGATTATCCTTGGACCACGGTTAACATTTAATATTAGATGTGCCGCGTGAACACAATGAAAATTTAGTTGGACAAAATTAATATAAATCTTAGTTTATATGTGTCTACAGTAATCAGGACATACCCGCGTGTACGCGATACGAATAACGATCCAACTATAATCTGTTCCAACCATTACCGAACGAACATTTCAGATTTTTAAAACGAATGTCAATAAAATATGTAATTTAGTCTATGCAGCTATACACGTTCGTTAGGATTAATTGCGTTAAAGCTTTCGTTCCATTTATAATTTAAAAAAAAAAAGTTTAATAATCTGTGTCACATGAAACAAATTGGCGCGAATTTGATCGACTTTTTTTGTCTGTTACATAAGAACCGCTTAGGGTAAGATCAGGTTTAAAAATGGAAGATTAGGTAGTACTGCTGGCATGATGCTTAGGTGATGCTGAAAAGAAACAGAGCTGTACAGAAAAGGAAAAATAAATTGAATTTATCGACTGTTAAATTGAATTCCACAGAATACCCTCAACCAATAAGGCTTAATTGTATTTTTAATTTATCAGTAGTGATTGTATCCTGGCCAGTTGTAAAAATTCAATTCAAATTCAAATTCAAATTATTTTATTCATTATAAGGTACACACAGATACACTTAATGAAAGTCATATA
>DWQQ01000920.1:0-10031 GCA_018244775.1 Oxynetra roscius flavomaculata | reverse complement strand
CAACTTATACAAATTGTGGGGAACATCTGCAGTACTGTTTGTTCCTAAGTTCGTAGCGATGTTTTTGTGTTACGTTTTCAACTAAACAAATATTTATTCAATCTTTTGGTAAGTATTGTTCTTTTGGAGTGGAATACTTTTAATAAAAAATAAAAATACAGTACAAAGACAAATTCTAATTTTGAATGCATTTTTTATTGCTATTGAAGTTAATTACCACAGTATATGTAAGATTATTAGATTAATATACATTTTAATAAATCGTCACGTTACTGATTATTTTGCATGCACTCAGATTTTAGTCTGGGTTTTAATTACAGTTCATTCTCAATATTTTTAAATTAATTTCAATATTTTCTAGTTAGAATTATTTTCAAATTTCAGTTACAGTAAAAACATCCCATTTTTGAACAAGTCCCTATATACAATTTCTGAGAGCCTAAAAAAATAACAACTATGTAGTAATTTACAATCAGTAATGTGGGAAAATCCAGTGAATTTATTATATGTGAAAATTAATAGTTAGTGATCAACTAAAATTATGCATCCATAAGGTACTTAAAACTCACTAAAGCTGTATATACATTTTGTAAAACTTTTTAGGCAAGCTTTTTGTTATTGTAATATGTTACTAACTAGCTTACCCGGCGAACTTTGTTTCGCCATAGAGGCATTAATGATAATATCGGTACAATAAGCTAATGCTCCGTTGGTTCGGGCATTTAGAAATAATGGATGTTGAAAGATTGACAAAACAGATATACAATGCGAGTGTTAATGGACGTAGGTGTCGAGAGAGGGCAAGACTCACCTATCTCAACCAAATAGGTTAGATATTGGCTGATGGGGGAGTCAAGAGCCTCCGAAACTGGCGTGTATGCATGAAGAGAGTGATGAATGTAGACGAAGCACGTGAGGTTTGTAAGGACAGAAATATTTGGCACTCGGTGCTTTCTGCTTATCCCTATTGAGACCTGGCGTGATGGTATGTTGTTGTTGCTGTTATAAGCTAATAGAAACTCGAAACAATTACATAAACCTGTTAACTTCAAAATTTCTCATTGTCAAATTTTCAATCATACTGAACCGTAGACAACATTACATTAAGCTGTCATTTACATTTTGATATTGCTTGTCAGTTGCGTTTTATTACACCACATTTTATATCACGTCCCACAGTACCGTTCCCGCGATAAAAAGCATCCTATGTCAGTCTCCAGGTTCTAAGGTTCCCCCACCAATTTTCAGCCAAATCGGTTCAACCGTTCTTGAGTTATAAATAGTGTAACTAACACGACTTCTTTTATATAATTATATAGGTAAAAATATACATTTATGTTACTACCAAATTATTTTCCCCTTGCCTATGGTGAATGCCTATGAAATAAATAAATAATTGTTGATAAGTCAATATTATTGAATTGTCTTGATAATAAAACATATATGATGAGCAATATTAAATGTTATTTATTTTTAATATTTAATATACATTTTTTTTTTACATAGCTAAAACATGGAATCCATTCTTCTAATAATATAATGATTTTTAGAATAACTCATATCAGATATATAGTAGCATAATAATTAATGGCTGAAATTGTAAACCATTTTCTAACAGAAAAAAATATATGTTTACACATTTATTTATTTTTAACTACACTAACAGGACATTTGAAAGATATTTAATGACTAAAAACTGGCATAAGAATTTGCTGAAGAAGGGCTAGGTAACTTGTTAATTTAAATAGACTGATAAACAAATGTTTCACAATTTGAAAGATAATTTAATGTCACAAATAAAAATTTCTAATATATTCAAATTGTCAATAGATTGGCGGGAACAGCCGGAGCTGTGGTAACATGTCCGTTGGAAGTTGTCAAGACACGCCTTCAGTCATCGAAAGGTGTTGGTGTCCCGCCAACTCAACCACCCTCGTCCAGTGCCACCAATTCTAGAAAAGTTTGCTCTAAGATACCCAAGCATCAGGTGAGATAGTCTTTAGACATTCCATAGATTGTAAGCTCAAAAATTAATTCATAATATGATTGTTTTATATCTGGCAAAACAGTATCGTAGTATTTACAGTGAATTGTTCAATCATACGACTAGATATTAATAACAGTGAGTTTTTATTTATGTAGAAATATAATTGCCAAATAATCATCTTGAATTAATTTCATTTAAGTAACATTTACATATTTTGCTATTGTTTATTTATTATTTACATTTATTATTTTGTGTGCATTACTTTATTTATAGCATAATATTATTATAATTCATTAATGCAATATACAGAATGTACACTAAAGTAAAATTTTAACTAATTAAAATTCACGAGTGATATCATGAAGTTTGCATTAATAGAAAAGAAATTGAATTTGGTCTTCATGAAATATGTCATTAACACCTCCGAATAAAGTACAATTAATTGATATGGAAACATTGGCTTGAAATGACGACTTTGTTTCCTTATCGTTTACAATCTTAAAACAAGGAATAGAAATCTTTTTTTGGTATTATACATATTTAAACCTAAAAATGTACAGTACTGTAGAAATAATAGAAAATGAATATGTTGCACAAACCAATTAATGTGGGAATTATTGAGAAATTGAATAACATTTGCAGTCATGAAAGACCTTAATGTGGTCCATATACATATATTTTTGATATTCTTATTATTTGCATCTGGCTATGCGTAGTAGACATATGGCGACAATTACTGAATCCAATATAAAACAAAAAGTTAACCATTTATAAAACTTCACACAGTGTTATGGGCTTATTGAGGTTCAGCACAGTGGTATGAGCATTTATAATAGTTTTCAAGTTATACAGCTGAGCTTCGTATCTCGGCATAGTAACAATTGGTAACCGCGAGTGAGATAAGGTCAAGATCTGTCACTCGGACAATGAATATTGATAACAAAAAACAACCATTTTGGTATTCATGCATATTATAAGCATGTAAATATTGTTCTCAATTAGATGTTATCGAACAATAATCATAAAATCCTCATTAAGTATGATAATAATACACACGGTCTGTGTAAAAGATTATTGTATCTCGAGATAACAATGATTTGGAGTTTAAGTGAGGCCCAATACAAGATTAGCAAATATCACAAGCCATGGCAAAACTTGACTGTATTGCATGTTTCAAATATTTTATAGACGGTTTGAGATTGAGTGTAGTAGCATTTCCAGTATGATTATTCAACATATTTAATTGTAATGAAATCTCACTTAAAACACTATTTCAATGTTATAATAATTATATGTATCATTATATACATCAAAGCGGTATTAGAAGTACTCGTTATTTTTGAAATTTTCATTGGATAAATAATTAAATTTTCGTTTATTTCAACACAGGGTCATCTGATCACATACTATGTATGCATGTGGCCTGTGCTAGCCAGATGGCTGATCTCATAAACAATTGTCCTGGTTGGGAACCAACTCCGCAAGCCCTGGCTCAGCAGTCAGGTTCATTAACCATTGGACCAATATGTCAGTCAGTCAAACATATACGCCGCAGTCATTACTTAATTAGTTTACAGGTAATTTCAATTAAAAGTTTAATAATTGTAAGGCAGTATACCTTTACTTTTTCTGCATTACAATCAAGACATTACGCTTCTCAAATAATATATTTACTAATACTGTTAGCAGGCAGATAGCCCAAATTTTCTATGTTAATCCTCTTTACCTAGATGAAACATGCCTTTCATTTATACAAGATTAAGTAACTTTGTCGATTTTATCTTGCCAAAACTGCGTTTTAACTTTTTACTGTACGTCAAAAACAATAACATTATCAAGATAATTGCACTAAAATTGCAATCATTTAATAACATTGTATTATTGATAAAAAAAATTACAACGAATACAGACTCTTTTTTTTGAAGTTGGTTATAAAAGGGAAGTAAGTGGTTTTGTCTTTTTTAGCCTGGTCTTAAATAGAGCCCTGTTTTAAAGACATCTATGATATAATGCACCGGTAAATCGACGAAGCCTCTATTGTACGCGTTAAAAGGGAGTCCATTCGGTTCGTCGAGGTAGAATGTATGTAGATGTCCACTAGTAAAATGATCAACTGATTAACCACCTGTCAATTGGACCTTGACTTTTGTCTTCTATTAAAAAGTTTTAATGCTTCACAAAGGCAACACGATCGCTTGCAAAACAATATCAATTTTGATAACATTTTCGTATGTAAACAAAAGTGTTACGCACGCTGGCTCAATCGAGGAAAAGATGATTTATAGCAGATAACGGACGCACTTGTGCGATAACGTTCACACAGTGATAGTAATATTTCCATTCTTATCGGGAGGACGCCCGCGTAGCGACACTACTGCCAAGTGTCCCGCGTTACTTTATGTTAATGCTTTTTGTGTTTAAGTAAAGTAATTTTATTAAATAATATAATTTGTTGAGAATATATACATATATTTGAAATAACAAGTTGAGAGAATATAATTATTTGAAATATGAAGTTGAGAGAATATGTTTGAAGAATTAAAATATATTTTATTCGCACACTTTATATTGACTGATCGAGAGTAAAATGAAAGTATCGATTCGTGGTAAAGACGAATCGAATCGTGTCATCGTTATTAAACTTTTTGCTGTCCCACTGCCGCGGATAAGGGTCTCCTCTCGGAATGAGGATTAAAAGGCCACAGTCCGCCACGCTGTGCCGCGCTGTCTGCCAAGTGCGCGTTGGCAGAATTAAATCTTCTATAGACATGCAATTATAATGTTTGTTTTGTATCAATAATAATGTTATGAGAAGGAAAGTAAGTCGCGGTTTCGTTGCCATGGAGACGTACGAGTTCTGAGAAACGTGATGGTTTTTTTTATTCTCCTTTTGTTTCTTTATTTTAAGTAAAATTATCAGATTATAAGTCGTAGGTTTATATCTAAACCTAATGTTAATTTTAAATAATTTCTTAAGAACTATTAAAATGTAAATTTTATTGTTCGAATTGAGGTAAATATGTTGTGACTTTGTGCGTTATTGTATCATGGTACAATACTATATGCGCTGGACTGCTGGATATAATTACTTGCAATGTTAAACTAGTTACAAAGATTTATTTAGAGAGAAGTAAAAAAAGAGAAGTAAATGACTTGCTCTTTTCGATTGCACTACAGTGTAATGCTTTATATAATAATTTAAACATTGAGCAATTATACATAGTGTTTGTGTAAATATTTTGTCAACATTACACGGTATACATGCGTGAGAGTGGGCGCGGCAAATGAAAAAAAATACCAATTGCTATTGTGACTCATTTGGCCCGGTGGAAACAATAAATAAAGCTGCAACGTATTACGAATGACACGCTCGGTATTTTGTTTTGTTAATCGAAAAGTTATTATACGCCTCGACAAAACAATGCGCCCTCTCTTATCAAAGGCTTGGTGCCGTATTGGTTGTGCTACTATGCTTCATTTTCCTCGTTTCCTTGTGATATTGAAGACGCTCATTAATCGGGTGTTTCATGTGAAACTCCATATTGCAGGCTAGTTGCGCCACTTTCTATACATTTCTATCTATGCACTAAGTCGTAAATATTGACTGGCCCCTTGGTGCTGTGATTAGTGAAATCGACCGGGGGTCGTGGGTTCGATTTCCACTGGCATTGCATTGGCATTATAGATATTTCATGAATGTTTAGATATTCGATATATAATTCCGATAGCAGCTAGCCATGTAGGTACGTGTGTATGCAGGTAGGTAGGTACATTCGTGAGTCACTACCGACAGCGCGCCATTCAGACATGATTGAATTATAAACGCGGTTTCCACCGCGCGACTTGCGGTTGCGGTTGTAATTGGAGTATTCCTTTTTTTTTGTCGCCTAACGATATCGGGGACCAATAACTTTAAATACCTCACGTGTCTCTTTGAGCAAAACTCATATTCTGCTTTATTTTGTTCATGCTATATATATGTTATGGAATTAACTAGTTTATTAATGCGGTTGGTATTTTTTATTAAGACCAATTTTTTTAAAGTGATCTTAATTAATAATGATATAACGTCTTCAATTGAATTTATGACTTGTTTGTACCGATTACGTGCGTACATACCTACCTAGTCAATATTTTGTTTTTGTTTATATGCTATTGTAAAAGGTGCGGTATATACAATGTAAATGGATATTAATAACAATATATTCAATACGTTATTAAGTTAAAAGTACACTTAAAATAGGATCAAATATCATATCAGTTATAAATAATGTCCACACGAATGCGCAATGGAATTGCTGCGTGAAGGAGTAGACGACTCGGGCGTACTGTCGTGTGACTAAAAATATTCGTGAGGAATAACTTTGTTATAATAACAAGATAATGAACTGACTTTGCGCACGAGAACTTTGGATAGTAAATGTCATGTAACTACAGCTCTGCACGATAGAATACATTAAAAACTTGGTACGCTGAGCTGTCCTGAGTAGATATCGATGTTTTTTGTAATATTTATATATTTATACCAATATATAATAGTCATTTGTAGAAGATATAGTTTCTAAGTAAAATACGTGTGCTATACGGATAGACCGACAGAAGGACAGATAACGAGTGGACGATAACGGACCGACGGTCTGATGGAAAGTGATGACGATTTAGTTTTTGCCATTCCACTAAAGAATCAATAAAATATAGCCGCTTGTTATATAGTCGTAAAATATCAATAAAATTGTTAATTATGATCGAAAGCGTACATGTACAGATTCATTCATGTACAGATGTCTCTAGCATTGCATTTAGTGCTCACTTTTAAGCAGTGCGGCACTCCTACTGAACCACGAGGTCGTCAAACTTACTCCCCAGCAAGAAAAACAATTGTGTCAGACTCGAATAGAACATCAATCCTATACTTTACATGTCATGCACGTAAAGAAGCGCACGGATCACGCGCTTCGGTGTGACAGATACGAGTTCTCACAACTGATAATAATGAAGAATAGTTAATGGAAAGACCCATAACTAGCGGTAGAAGCAAATCGCGATAGTGAAACATTCAAATGGAAGGCATGAAAAGAACGAACGACGATCACGAGTGTTTCGAAGTCTGTCCTCTTGCGAAAGACGTAAGAAAATATGTAGAGTTGACTGCCAAGCGGCTAGTGCTTGTAGACCTGTAGAGTCAGCCCGAGAAGAGCTATCATAAGTTATAATACAACGAACCAGTCGCCTGTACCGGCGTTAAACGCGGCTGCTTTCACTTTGACTCGGCTGGCTCGTGTTGTTAATAATAGATTTCCCGTTTGTGCGCTAAGGATCGTTGGATAGTCTAGTTCGTAAAGTTCACGGTGCAACGCTTGCGCTACAATACGAGCGGTGAAAATGGCTACGTGAATATAGCTATTCAATGTATAATAAACACGTGTAGCCATTGTGCGATCGAGGCCCGTGTCGTGCTCCAGTCCATGTGTACTGTGACCTAACGTTGGATACAAGCGACGCAGAAACAGAGAATATTTTAAGCGTTAATTTTATTTATTTCTTCGAATCATATATTGTATTATAGTTTATTACGGCATTACCTTAATATACCCATTTTAGAACATTTGTATGATATTGTTGATTAACAAAGGTGTGGGTATAATAAGTACACTACATAAATGAGAAATATTTTAGTGGCGCTTAAAATGATTCGTGAATCACAGGCCGTCTTGTGCGTGGTAGTATTTAAAAACAGTTTGGATTCCTCATCCTTTACTACCCATGCATCAGCGATAAACCATCTTGAATCTTGAGCTACTGACCTGGTGTTGGCAACAGTTCAAATTACCTAGACGTCTCTACATTACAAGCCAAAACGCATTGTTTTCACTCCCACAACAAATACATGTTACTATGCCCTACATTTTGGCTAAGAATGTTGTTTGTTACACAGATTGCTAAACATAGACAAAGCCCTAGAGACCAAATGAATTTAGTACCGTATCATTTATTGTGTTCAATTTCTACTCTCCATTTTCTTCCTTTCTGGATAGTAGAATAGATAGACATGGAACGTTCCAATTTGCTTAGGATTTTTCTACAGATAGAAACAATTGAGCCACGACAATATTTTTGTGCGCCGTTTTGACAATGTTCGGTTGTCAATTGAAGTCGAAATAAACCATTATAACAAAATTTAACATCCTGGAATTCCAAGTGACCATCGGGCGGTCTATGCCCACATCGTTCCGTTTAGCGCAGAGACATAAATATGGCCTTACACGTTGACTAAAATAGCATTGTGATCATTGAGACACAGCGACGGTGACCGGTTCATCGACTTGAAATAAGGTGTTTACACGACCCACATAAAATTGCGTTTAATTTATTCTATTAATTTGTATTAGGAGAATTATTGTATTGAAGCCGCAATAAATCATACCCAGAAGAAATGTTTGCATAGTTGTATTTGAAACACTATTTTAGTTTATTTATTTTATATACATATGTATTACAGACCTATGAAGAAATGTCTGAAGCACGTCAGGTTTGTAAGGACAGAGATGTTTGGCACTCGGTGCTCTCTGCCCACCCCGCTAGGGACCTGGCTTGATGGTTATTTATTTATTTTATTTATTTATGTATTACATCTTGTAGCTTTTACATCACCATCATCAGCATAATTATCATCATCCCATTTTATCGTTCCACTGTTTTGCCGAGTGTGAGTTTTTTTTTACGTATTTCACCGTGTTGACACAACCTATGTTTTGTATGAAATTGAAAAAGCGCCATCTGGTGACAATAATATATATGAACGTTCGAAACAACCAATCACGTGCGCTAACGCGGTCACGGTCGAGTGTGGGTTGCTCGATATCGAGAAACTAGCACTCGACATACAGTTCATGTAATTACGAATCTCGTTTTACTGATTACTGATTCTGTTGTATATGTAATTTATGGGACTCATAATTATTTTTGAGCCATTATAATTCCAATTTGTTATAAATATTTCACTTTCGTTATTCATAAACAAACAATCAATTGTTTAAACGCCATACAAAAAGTTTTATGTCTTGTGATCGTTAGAAATAAGTTGCATTGGTTTCCGTTTTTTATCCCTTGCAGTTAAATCATGCCATATGCGTGGACCTGGCCCGTCCGTGCGTGCCGTGCGCTCGTTGCGATTGTCAAACCTATACATCGTCCGATGCTATCGATCGACCTCATTGCTAACATAAAGCGAAATGCAGAATGGAATTCATTGATCTTGTTAGCTGTAGCTTCTGCCAGTGGTCGGTACTAATGTTCATAGAGAAGGTGAAGAATTTCTTTGATTTCTAAGCAAGTTGAATATTACGTTACTTACCTTGCCTCATCGTAAATTAGCCAATCGTCCCGCAAACATTTTTGTACCCGTCTAATTGTTGTGTTTTCTTTTTTTTTATATATATTTTTGTTTACCATTTTACAATAAAGCCGCTTGCATTCGACTTGATTAATCTTTTATTTATAAAATTGCAAACTGAGTCTTCATTTTACATTATAACATTGAAAGTGAATAAAAAGTAAAGAATACTAATCGCAATGAATAAAAGTAAATTTAAATTCTCTCATCGGAAAGGCAAGTCGCAGCCGTGTGAGTATTCTTGTTGGCATGCTTGCGTTCGATCCGTGCCAATTCTGTCAATATCCCCATAGCGCTTTTTACATTATATGCAATGACACAATTAGATTTGGAATAATATCTAATATTCAGCTCAAAGTTCAGTCAAAATTGTGTAAATATGTGTCACTGGACTCGGTTCCAACCGCTCT
This sequence comes from Oxynetra roscius flavomaculata, assembly GCA_018244775.1. Classification (NCBI taxonomy): domain Eukaryota; kingdom Metazoa; phylum Arthropoda; class Insecta; order Lepidoptera; family Hesperiidae; genus Oxynetra; species Oxynetra roscius. The sequence goes on along the minus strand of DWQQ01000920.1, from coordinate 241 downwards.
ACTTCTTAAAGGTTGATCACTTTGCCTCGGTGAAAGTATAGAGGCCGACATGGTCAATGACAAAATAAAAACACGGGAAATAAAACTCCCATCTAAAGTTCTCCCACTGAAGCCTCATAGCAACCGACGAAAGGTGGTAGAACCCTCTGTGGTTCGACTCCGGCGGCACCACCGCCACAGCTATTTCGGCCTTATAACAGCAGTGTTAAGCGCTGCTGTGTTCTGGTTCGAAGGGTGTGGT
>DWQQ01000919.1:0-10033 GCA_018244775.1 Oxynetra roscius flavomaculata | reverse complement strand
CCACTTTATGCGCCATTCATTATTTTTCATTATCAACCTTTAATTGTTCTTCTATTATAACTGTATTCTGAGGAAACTTACATAATGTAAACAGTACATTATGTAAGTTTCCTCAGAATGTTTTCTCATGTCGTTATAACCAATGATATTTAATCTTGCGCTAATTAATTTATGGCAAGTTATCATGGCAAATGTAGCGGAACAGTAGCTTGAAAAAAGGTAGTATCGTTCGGTTGCCTGTGTGATCTTATTATATTGCCAAATGTTTTATTGTGGAGACAATAGGAATATCGAGACAGATGCATACATATGTACATATATTATTCATATCTGTCCGTCATGTGTTTTTGGACAAAGATTCACCAACCGAAACTTTTATGATTGTATTTTTTACATTTTTCCATCACGCATGGCCGTTATCAATTAGTTATCTCTGATGTTAGATCAAATTACAACCCGCGTGGTCCCGTTAAATAGCATTTACAATGGTGCCGCCGCGAAACGGCCAGTCATCGCTTTCCGATTGCATTCGGAATAGAAAAATAATTCCGGTGTTGCAAGGTGATAACAACTGTTGCTTTTTGTTTTTACTTTTTATGTTAATACATTTTAAAGTACTAACACTTAAGTTTCGGCTGTATAATTAAAGTTGAATAAATAACTATTAAATAACAACAAATACCTATTGGTATGTAGTGGTACGAAAATACAAGTGTACCTACTTAATGTAATTTTTTTGTTTGTTGTAATTTTGTGCGGAAATTGGCTGAACATAAATACATATTTTTTAAAAATAATTTCTCGCATACCAAACTATTGTTGTTATGAAACAAAATATTAATTAAAAATTTAATTATTATCAATAAAACCCATTGCATTAAATCACGTCTATTTTTATCGACGCGGATAACTCCATCAACTATTTTGCATCGTATCTTATTGTTTAATGAAACTTTTAACGAACTCTGCTATTGTAGAGAAACAAGAAAACAACGTTCAAAGTATTATAATTATGAAAATTTCCATTATCTCTTGGGAACACCTCAGAAAACAGCCTTTTAATGAATCTAGAATGTTAAAGTTGTGTAACAGCATAAAAGTGGTAGTAATAAAAGATCTTATGTAACAGTATCGTTGGTCTGTCACTTTTATAACGAAAAGTATGTATGTGCCAAGTTAAGCAAAATTCAAGCCTCCTCAGTGCTTGTTCTAGTAACATAGTTGCTTAAGCGATTTCATTTAAGTGAGATCATGTCTAGCAGTTGGTCTTGGCCGTTTCGTGTTATGTGTTTAACCCTAATGACTTGAATGACCTATGATTTAATGACTTGACCGTAGCATCGGCAACGGCCTTCGCAGTATTGCCGGACGCGTAAACAAAACAAGAAATAAAATTCTATTTCTAAATTCTTGAACAATACAACACGTTGACGCCATTTTAAATTTTCTAGCGATAAATTTCGAACGCAGCTCCGTTTCAAACAAACAGATATTTATTTGCAGTGTATTGTCAATTGGTCACGTTCGTAATTTACGAGCATCTCTCACGGTTGCTTATGGCGTGCGTGGAACGCTTTTCGGTGTAGCGATTATAAAATATTTTCCTCCGATACGATTCGTTGCGGCTCGCCGGGTGTAAAATGTGATTATTCACTTCGAGGTTAGATACCGTACGTAACGACTGTTGATGTGAAGTTTATATCAACAGCTCTTGCGGTTGTAGCTACAGTTACTATTTGACATGTTCAACTTTCAGAATCACTTAGTTCATTACGATAGAATAAGTACAATGATAGTTTAAGTAAGAGTATCAAAAGTTATTTTCGGCCATCTCTTAGCAGCTAGAATATATCGAGAAATATTAAGCTTCAGTGTCTTGCATTGTCGTGCTCGTCTGCAAAGTTGGGATTTCCAAGTCTGTCATAACTTTCTGTAGCGAAGAAATATTTCCTGCCTTAATCTAAAGGATGAATCAGTTGCATGGAGTATTACGATTGTTCAGATTTAATTAAATTATTCTGGTTAGCCCGCATGTTGTAAAAGGTAGAAATTTTTGCATAGAACTGTTCATAAGAACAGTTACTCATAAGACGATTATCATTTAAGATGAAGATGGAAAAAAAATTCTGCCACGTTCTTGTTACTATCATATTTATTTCTATGGAAAAACAACACTACTTGTGTTGGCGACTTTTATTATAAAAAAATGTCCTTGATTGATTCAAGAAATTGAAATGAATCCAAGTATAGTAAACATTTTAACCGAGAATTTCCCAGTAGCTCTGTTGCAATTTGAGTGAACAAATAAGTTCTCACAGTAAAAAAATCACAAATTAAGAAAATTCATGCTTAATTCGGAGTAAGTAATAAACGATGTCTGTTAATTATCGCTTTCATTGACTTGGAACGGTTCGATTTCGTTATTTGTGTCTATGGAGCCTTAATGTTTTCATATTTTGATTTATGTACCCGTACAAACGTTCATTCAGTTACGTTGAAAACGCGCGCGAATTTGGTGTTAATTATAAAAATGGAAATCTGTGCGGTGATGCCTAGGGCCCATGAAGTTCTCCGTAATGTTGTCTAAGGCGTATGAAGTCCGCCCACCCGCATGCTGGTCAATGACAAACTATGGCCTTATGATCTTCATTATGACAGTAGGTTTGTGAGCAATAGTGAAACAATAAAAGGTAAATATATCTTAACAAAAGTATGGCTTGAAATTTAGGTATTTTTTATATATTTATCCGAGATGAAGTGCATAGTATTATTTTACTTAAGACTCCAATCTCCAATTTACATTAATAAAATAAAGACAATAGTAATAATATGAACAGTATAGCTACTCTTGAATATATTCAAAGATATCATTTTCATTTTATGACTCGTATAATAAGATGAAACAAGAAGTTTTAATGAAAAAAAAACGAAAGCCAAAACAATGATGTGTCATCATACTTTCAACTGCCGCCGCGTTAAAGTAATAGCGGGAATTTTTATTTTGCCGTAAATGAAAAGAAGAGAGCCCGATATGTAAATTCAAAATATATCTCGCTTGTATAGAATTTTGGAGTTATTTTGCTAGCTAGTATGGTGAAATACCAAATTCCTTCCTAAAAAGATTTCGACGTAATGTAAAAATCGAGTTACAAAGATCCAATGCATTCGATTTCATATCGTTACTGAATACGGCGGACACATGTGTGGCACAATTTTCCCCCTCTTGGCTCGCGATAAATTTAAGAGCCAGATATAAAGGCCTGTGCATGTTGATTCACTGTCGAGCATTGCCTTCTATGAAAAACCTAAATCTGTATTACGCATTGAAACACTTATTACGTTGTATTACGGATTAGGTGGTGAAATTGACCCTTGTGTAGACCACTTTCGCCAAATATAGAAGGTAAATGCAGCAGCAGTTATAAAACACAGTTCACAGCGTTGAACAAATTTTAAACTATTACACATGGTGTAAGATAAAATGTCTGATAATGAGATGAATGTTATGTAATGTTAAAGGCAGGAAACTACAACGTCAGTCAGACGTATTTCTAAAAGGAGAACATAAAGGCGGGTAAGTAGTAGTTATTAGTGCATTTTACGATTCAAGTACCAGGCGCACATAACGAAATGAGGGTCGGCGTAGCCGCGAGCGGGCCAATCAGGGTTATTAAAGGCTGGCCGTAGTCCGCCAGATCCCATCTTATCTCCGGGGATTATTGTAGCTTGCCAGCCGAGATGTAATAAAACATAATGAAAATCTTGCCCAGCTAGAACGCCAAGAATGACGCTTAAAGACGAGAGCAACAGTAGTCAGTTTTAATGTGATGTTCGTTATATTTCTAACGCTGGATATTCTTGTACAATTACTTTAATGAGAGTTTAAACATTTGACAACAACTTCACGAAGAAATGTTCAAATTGTGCGAAAAAAATTAGACTGAAGATTTAATTCAAACAGATACTGTGATTCGGTTGGACGGGTGTGACAGGGCGACTAAGTCTGAGCAATCTAATTTATGCCTCAGGCCGTTCCTCTGTGATCGACGTTGAGTAGATTTGAGATTGGGCGCACTGATTACTTATCAAACATAATCTCATAATATTGTTTATCCGCCTGTCGTGCCAGTTTGTTATTTCTATAACGCATAGAATTACGATTAAAAATTATTGACCTATAGGAAATATTTGAACGAAAAATGTTTTAGTAATGGTTACGAGATCTACTCGTAATAGTTCTTTGAGCCGCTTTATGTGCACGAGTTACTCTGAGTGCATAGTTTTAATGCCATATATGCAAGTTGCACAAAGGTAACGATTTTCGCTCTTGCGCTCGAAGTGACATATAAAGCATGAAATGTTGATTGCTGTGGTAATAAGTCAACTAAATGCTACTTTCGTTAATACAAATTGAAATAGTATATATGGAGAAATCTAATTAACATTTTATTAGCTAGATATCTTTAGCTAATAATATAGATAAATGAAGTTTTAGACAGGTTCAATCTTCTTTATCGTAGTAGTAATATGAGATGATTTACATTAATTATTTGTTGTGCTGAAATTAATTTATAATTAATGCTATTTCAGACTCTGCTTGGTACTACAATTTAAATAATAGTAAATATAACATCAAGTCATCAACATATCCATATATATGATTGTAGCCTATTCTTTTCGTATTAAATCATTTCAACGAGAACAAAGCCACACATCGAATAATCATTGCCTGGAAGAACTGCATTTTAATTTTATATTTGCTCTGTGACAAAATTTACGTCGACATTTGTGTTAAAGGTTAAAAAGGACACTCAATCAGCAATTAGGACTGTCAATTAATTAGTGTTACGATCTGAAATACTAATTTAGTCACTTGAGTCGACACGTGAGAGATGAAATAAAATGGAGCATCTGAGATAAAGGGGCGTTAATTGCCTTGTCTTTGTGTGAGTTCGAAGCACTCGCGACTTGAGCCAGACGACTTACTTCTGTAGATACATACATACGTTGTTTTATATTGTTCTTGTTCCTTGAATGATTTCTTACTATCACTATAGTCTGAATGGAAATATCTTTGATTATATTACCCATCAGCATCAGATCACGTGTATGTAAGTTATTGTTCGAAAAAATTATAATTGTAAATTAATTTTATTACAAAATTAATGAGTGCGAATTACAATTAGACAGTTGTTAGAAATGGAATTGTTTAGTTTTGATATCGCTTTCAATGTTTACCGTGGAGTTTTATATTTAAACTTTATATAGCTATTACAACTATAAAATGTTAATTAATGTATATATTACAGATAAATATTTTTTTAATAAAGTAATAGTTTTATTCATGCAAGCTCCGAAATAATTATCTTCTAAGGTGGTCGTAGCACTGAAAGAGTATCTTAAAAGTCCCAAGCGTTCATTTTTATGCAGGGAAGATATAAATTGGCAACTCTTTGGAGTTGCAAATATTACGAACATTCCAGGCAAAGGTCTCATATCGCATCAGTAGCACCCTTTAATAGAATATTTTAAATACAAATATTGTTTAGGTACTTTGTTATTGAGTTTTTTTTTTAATACTTTCCATTATAAATATATTTAATTATAATTTTCATCTTATTCTTTCATTTTCATCTTATATTTGTAACGCACTCATTAGTATCTGATAAAAGTTGTCGGATAAGGTAATTTACAACGATATTTTAGCCTTTTGTACCTTTAAAGTAAGGGTATAATAATAATAAATGCATATAAGTAAAACGAACTAACATGAATATAGAGCAAGAATATGGAGTAAAAGTGCATAATTATAACACTGATAGTACTATTACTGTTTATCGTAACATTAAATGCCTTTTCTATAGAACTAACGGTAATCCCATAAGCGCAGGCACACACGCACACATGCGCCCTCCTCATGTTTAAACACAGAGATTTCTGTGTCGGTGTTCTTGTATGTGCGCGTGGGCTGCGAGTCTGTGAACTCGGATGCTAATTACAACCGACGCGTCTTCGTTTTTGTAATCCACACTTGTATCAGTACCTTGACACTTGCGATTTCACGCCGTGCATTACCATAAAACGGTTTTGTGTGATGTTTATTCAACTCCGTAAACATTCGTTTAGTTTGGCTGCAACACTTTTGCCATATTCTACAACTACGAAAGATCTAGAGAAAATTCCACCACGCTAGTCCGTTGCAAGCTGTGGGAAATTAATTTAGTGGCCAATACGGGTACCTTATATTTTTAAAACGTTTTAAAGGCCGTTGTTAGGGCTTAAAGACTATTGTCTACATTCACAGAGGCCCATTTTCTAATGTGCTGTAGTAAGCACGGAAACCCATCCACCACCCAAGGTCACCCATCCAAGCGTTGAGGACAGCATTGTTTACAAGCTGCAACCGCGTGAGGGCTGCGAACTAGGTCATTTGTATTAGATTCATTAATAGGATGCTTAATAAGCTACTTGATGGGCTGCAGCACGACGCGTCTCCTAGCGGCGAGTCACACAAAGTAGACAGTATAAAAACTTTCATGAAAACAAATGTCAAATTCAAATTCTTTTATTCATTGTAAGGTTATTCTTTTATTCATTTACACACAGATACACTTAATGAAAGTCATATATTGATATTCGTACCTGGGCTTTGTGCGCCCTTCGGGCTATAGTAGACCGAGAGAAAAAACCCGGCGAAAAAAACTCACAGCACTCTTTTAAAAAACAAAACAAAATAAGCCATGTTGCAGTATGGCTTTGGTCGGATAAAGAGCACACGTGACAGCTATCGTGTGTCAATATCAGCCCGCTGTCATCTGCTTACAAACTTAATTCTATAAATATTACATGGTGGGCTTAGAGACAGTCTGGTGAAACGTTATATTCAATCCCATGCCTTTTTATCATTTAAATGGTCCTTAGTTTCATAATAGGCTTGCCAACTGAGGACTTGCTTGGTGGATCGATTTATGTTGTGCCCTTGGCATATTTATTTTATTTTTTACTTTACAAAATACGAACTTACGCAAAAATTGCTTAAAAATTCTTAAACTCAATTTCATGTCGTAAGGTGCAATTTTTTTTCTTTTTTATATGATTTCCATTTGGAGACGGTAGCAAACGGCATAGAGAAGTCACAAGTGACCACTGCCGCCCATATATTCAGCAATCGACCTCGAACAGGCCTATTTGTCCTATTCTTGGCATGTCACAGAAATGTTGCTACTGTTGAGGACTGAGATGCTCGCCTCTAGTGTGCACGTGAACAGCCGACCACACCGAACGGCCTTTTCTCTTATCTATAAGAAGCCTCAATCACTTATTTCAGTGCCGGGTCAAGAAACTAGTTGCTCCTAGATTTTTTTTTTATTCAAAGAAATAAATTTATTCCCTGACATAATTGCTGTAACAAATTAAATTAATAATATTTTTATGATATTTTTTTATATTGCCAAAAAAATAATTGAACGCAAAAACTATTCAAATTTTATTTAAAAATAAAATTATTAAAAAAAAAATTGTTCACGTCCACAAATTAATCCTTTGCATATTAAATTATTCGCACCTTTATTGCCACCGCTAACAGATTAAGATTATTTGCACAGATATAATTGTTTTGTGCCGAATTAAATTTACCTGATTCCATATATTTATTAATTGTGAGCTCAAAGTGCGGCTGCTTAGATACGTTGCGCGTTTTTTGTCGAAGCAGTACCTACACAATAAAAAAATCTCCACACTGCAATTGGGAGCCATGACCCGGCGATAGTAACCCTCGCGTTTGTTTTTAATACCATATTTCGTGCACGAATTCTTTCATCTTATTTGCATACGGCGGGTTAATTTTATCCCAGCGCAATTTTTTCTAAGTACACCAACAAACTTAGAAAAAACGCGCGCGCGAGGGTTAAGTTTTTTTTCATCACAAAAATAATTGTCATTATAATACAATTCGTGAAAACTGTGGAGAAAAAACAAAGATCTATTATACATTTTTGTTTGTTTCAAACACGACCATCTGCTAATTTTTTGTGGCATCACAGTTTTTTTTACTTTATTATTATATTGCCACGAGCCCGCTTCGCGTTTATATCGAGAGATCAATTTGCATTTTATAACTTATTGTATCATTTCATTACTTCGAAACACATCTGCGGACGAAACAAAGAAATACATATATGTATATGATTATAATATTTTTTGCTCGTCAACAGAACAGTCAACTTTGTGAAACGGGTTTAAATTGTTAATTTGTCGACATTTGTAAAGACACAATTTCAGGTCCACGCCGGAATAAATCATGAGCGCTGAGCGCCGTGCGTCCTAGGTCTCGTTGAAACAAACTCCCACCTGGAATGTCGGCGTCGCATTGTTCGAATGCATTGTGTACATTTATATGTATTGAATTAAGAGCTAAAATAACGCCAACATTCACGTTCGACTATCGAGCTTTTATTAGATCTACAGGTGGTCGAGTTGTCCTAACATAATCACCTCCTACGGCATCGCTACCAGAGGAACTTGGACGGCGGACCGTTATTGCCCCGCCGTATATGATATCATAGCGATTTCAATATAAAGAACCGCCTTAAACCGGTTACGTCCGGTTATACACTATCTACTTTTGAGATTTTAGTGGGCATTCGCGTGTTAAGTTCTAAAATATTTCAAGTTTTCTACATTATAAATAAGTATATAATAAAAGTTACAATTTGATATGTAATTTATTGTTATTGTTTAAACATGGTGGTCGATGACACGGCGTGTTCTCGTGTTGCATTATACCGTCCGTATACATACATACGTAAAATGACATGCTTTTTAAATTATATCTATCTGTATTAGTTTTTCAATGGCAATAAAATATAATTTAAACGATGTTACTTAGTGAACGCTGTTGGGTATTCAATTAATCGAATGCATTTGAATCAATTCGTTAATCCGTCGTTACTTTGTCAAACAACTTTGTTATTTATTATACATATTTCTGTTCATGAAAGTACATACATGTGTCTATTTCGTAAGACACGTAATTATTTGCTGATTCTATGTATGCTAGTTAGTTCAATACGGTATACAAAAAATCAATCAACAGATTTCCGATCAATCAATCATCAGGCATTCAAAGTGTACTGCTAAATATAGGCCACTAATAGGCACCATCCGTCTGGAGCCGGTCTAGATCATCATCCCGCGTAGCAGAATCACATCAGTACCTTATCCCGTAACTGAAGCTCTACTCAACGTGGTTTCTGCCAACGGAGCTTAGAACATGTACTGACATGTCGGTCTACCTCATCTTCCAAACCGGAATATAACATAACGACTTTGCTATATAATAACAGAAATAAATACTAGTCATTAGTGACTAGACTGAGAGTTTTATGTTGATATGCAGGATTTTTTTAAATTTTTCATATATATCTTTTGTTTTATATATACCTTGTTGTAATACGAAAATGGATATATTAAATTATAAAGTATTTAATATGTTTTCAAAGTGTATTGGATAGGAAACGGATAGTCGTTATGTCCTTCCTTTATGTGATAATAATATCTGAAAACAAATCCCGACGACATCCACGGCGATGTGGTTTCAGAGTTAACATCATCTCTGCTATAGTGACCCGACTGCAAACAAACATAGGTTTACATAAACTTTTGTCTAAAATTTGAATTATACATTTAAATGCGCTTCTCGACAGCGGGGGACAATGATCACTGGACCCCTCGGACTAATCAAATAATTTTAAATTATAATATCGATATTGAACAATACCAAAAATTAATAATTTAATTCTGATAAATTCTACACACAGAGTGTGAGTTCTACCCACAGATCTTAATTATGTGGCCGCCAATAAATATACGTTTGGCTGATGCAATATACATGAACCCACGATGTTTGACTTTCCCACAGATGTTTGTGCATAACCCGTTGTTGACCTTCTTACCGTTTGCACTATTATCATTCAAAATCGAAATTCAGTTCCCGAAACTATGACAATCCGTCACCAACATCCCGGCCATATTG
>DWQQ01000918.1:0-10039 GCA_018244775.1 Oxynetra roscius flavomaculata | reverse complement strand
CTGTTGGGCACGAATATTCGCGCTAAGCGAGAGATCAACTTAAGCCAGAATCTACAACGCTGGAAAATCCGTTCGGCTACGTTCAGCAAACACTTTATACCAAATAATTAAACGCCAAAACTCTGGGATACGTGATGCATTCGTACATGCAGTACTGACATATGTAACAAAAAGCCGCCGGGAAGATTTAATTATGTAAAGTCCCATTATTATGTTTCAATCATTCCAAGATATCTCGTAATACTTACGACGTCGGTCGTTCATTATTACGACATGCATATTTCGTATAATGAGGAAAAGAAAAAAATAGGAATTTTGGAATGTACACGAAATTTTCCTCGTTATGATAACCGATCGTAAAGCGTGGTTATATTTAGACGTGAGACCATCGAACAGTATTACATCAAATTAAACGAGATATTTGATCACATTCAACAAATCGTACCATTATCGCGACTTCGTCGATGAAATTCGATGTTCTCAAATGATTTGAACTCGGCGTAACATTTGCTCTTGTTCTCCATTCTTCTCTATTAGCCGTCATCTCTTTTCTCATGCTATTCAACTCAATTCGATCGCGCGTTTGCTAATATAATAAAAGAACATCAAGCTCCATACTATACTTGACGATATCTGGTTTTGTATCGTACAAGAATACATAAGAAATTATAAATCGATCCAGGGTGGAATTTTACTGAACATTCTAGATTTTTGTGTTACCGTGATTAGTGTCTTTACACAATTTATCAACACTAAACCTTTGACTTTGGCTTTTCAATTATAGCCCATTATAATCAGTTACTTGTAAATTTACTACATAACATTTGTGTAGGCTTCGTGTTTTGCGAGAGAATGCGGAGCAAATTTGGGAAAATCCATTGTCATAAAGATTAATTAATAAAATTTGATCAAATCAATGCAAAGTATTTTCGTATTTGTAAAGTATTTAAAGTTATTTAAGTTATTTCACGATATGAGTCACAATAAATACCTAGTTATCAATTATTAACATGAAATGGCATAAATTAATATTAAAAAAACATTATTTGTAAATAATGTCCTTTTATATTAATTAAATTTTTGAGCAGAAAGAGGAACTTTATAAATTAAAAGCAAATGTTCTGGAATGCCTGTTAAAGCTTAAAATACTTTTTTTTTAAATAGGAGCTAGTACTTCTCATTTACTACAAAGTCTAGCTATCAATCAGAGTTAGGTCGCATCTCCACTCGAAGCAGCAAAGTGAACAAAGGACTTTAATTTTGATTATTGTTAATTCAATCCGTTAAAATAGTATAGAAAGTAACTTACTCAGCGGGGACAAGTCCGAAATCATAAGATCCATTTTTCAATATTGGTTTCGTTTAAAAGAACACGAGTTTTTTTCACTTTAAATGGATGTTTCAGCCTGTCACCCATTTCTCTAACACTTTGAATGTCCACAAACACATTTAGTACACATACACATTATAGAATCGACTGTCACCAATTAAATTGTGTCACTGCGCGCACATTTTCCGTATTATATTTTGTATTCAGCGCGATAATGTGATGCCGTAGCCTGTTTCATTCACCCATTCAAATGCCCAGTTCTCGTGTGACAGATCGTCATTTGAACACAAACAAAACAATTACTTCAACACTTCGTCCGTATAAATAAATGTCCAAACCTCTACACTGAACAACAGACGGGAACGGTGGTAATATTTTTTGTAGTCCCCAACGCGAAGATAACACGAATTCTACGTCTGCAACGCGCGCGACATAAAAACACGGATACGTCACGGCAACAAACAGGTTTGTGTTTTTTTTCTGTTCGTTGTACCACGTGATCGATTTCCTGCACGTAGTTGTGTGGCGTGCCGCTAGATGGAGTTGAGTGTATCGATCAAGCAGGAGTGACTATGACAAGTGCTTAGAATGACACATACTAAATGTCGTTCTATATGACGAAAAATACCTACAAAAAATGATTATTTTCTTTATTGATTTTGATTAGCGGATACAAATGATAGATTTTGCTTTCCTTAACACGCAATTTCATTACTAATTGGTTTGTTGTTTAGCATCTGGGATTACAGCGCGGTAGATCAACATAATTTGGGTTACGATCCCACGATTAAAGTGGTTTAATATGATCGATCAGTTAAGGCACTAGTTATTAATTTTTAGTACTAGCTTAATCAGAGTGGTCGACAAACATATTAACTAGGAACATTTATAGTCAATAGCAGGTACTTTATAAATGCACCCGCAGAAACCTTCGAAACGGTTGTCATGGCAACTGTTATAAGTCAACAGAGCGAACGTAAGAGAACAAATTGGTATCATCGAGATCTAGTGAAAATCGAAGGAGATTAAGGTACGTAGATACAAATATTTACATATTAGTTATACACCCTATGTTTTTCACTTCTAATATCCTATCCTTTTCCCGCCATCTTGGATTATACATACGTCTCATTTATCTGTACTGCAAAGCATTGCGGTATAAATCATTGTTATTTACCATTGATGAATACGAAACTTCTCTGAATGAGAAGGATTACGATCGCATCGATTATCGAACCACTTTATTCATAGAATACGACAGCACATATTAAAAATAGACAGTAACACAAACAGAATAAATAAAATTTAATATATATAAATTTAATATAATAAATAAAATTTAATGCTATTATCATTAATATCTAAGACGTAAATAAATATCTAAGACGTAATATGCAACTACATTCACCACATTGAACGCTAGAAAAAACGTTAAACGTCATAAAAGGAGAAATTAAAATATCTGTGAGCCCTGATAATGACACGCGGCAGCAATAAGATTGTCTTTCCGACCACGTACGACAATAACCATCAAACGGCATCTCCCTTTAAACATTTGGACATCGCGCAAAGCCCGTGTGCCGCTAAAACAAATGAATGACGTTAAGAAGTCCACGGAGACAACCACTAAAAATACCTAACTACAGAATGTTCCATTTCATTCTGTTGCAAGTATTTCTATACGCACAGTTCAATTGGTCTCGTCCGCTGTGTTTTCAATTTTACAGACTACAGCTTTCGTGGATGTCTCTGTATATGAAATCTTTCAAACAAAATCCCACGCTCCAAAGAATCGCTATTCATTCATCAACTAATAATTGCAACCCGATAGCAAGAAATATCTAAAAAAAACTTTAAAGCATTATCAGAGTTACGTTCGTTTCTTTTCAAGAAACTTTAACTTGCTTACTCGTATTTCTAGTTGCATTAAACTCCTTTTTACTCATAGCTACCTAAAGTATTTGCAGGTCCCCAATTCAAGACTTCCTTAATCACTGTCATTCTGATACGATACTCGTGTACGACATTTGAACATCCAGGTTGACGAGGATGACATTTTTTTGGTTTAATACAGCAAGATATGTACATGCAATAGACCTGATAAAATTTGAAAATCAATCAAATTGACTTAGTTCCTATGCAGATTATGTTGAAACACATCAGTCAATTTGAAATAATATTAGTTGTTTAAATTACTCATCATCATCATCATCATCATCATCATCATCATCATCATCATCATCTAATCATTGCTCGTAAGTTTTAGTTTTGTTTTTGTTAAAAAAACACAAACATAAAACAAAAACAAGCGTTTTCAACATTTATTTATTTTTACCATCATTCTATTATCATCTTCACTACTTGCTTATATTACTCCACTCATATACGAGTATATATTTAAGAGACAGACGATCTGAGTAAGCCTGCGACGAGGAGGCGGTCACTAGGGAAGTGTTACGAATACAAGAAGATCGCTAGTACAAGAAGATTTGTATTCCCCGAAAATCGCTCGGATAAAAGAAACGTTTGGACGTGTAAAAAAAGTGTGGTCAGAATCGAAAAGCTTCGGACGATTGTTCCCAGTCAATCGTGAAATATTTAACACACATGACACATTCGTAATTAGAACTGAAACAAAGGGCAGTAAAAAAATATATTGTAAAATTTATTATCTATCGACCAAATTTTCAGTACAAAAGACTGTTAAGATATATTTTTTACAAAGCATGTACGGGTTCCGTAGCATATTTAATATCTTTTGTTTTCTATAGTAGGCAGGTACTTTAACTTTTCTATTAACAATTTACTTTGTTATTTCTTTAGTTTATGCATGCAACAACACTCACCAGACCGAAACACAAAATCGTTTCAACAACAATTGCCCCACGTCGGCTTAGGTGTAGCGGTGGTAGAGTCCCGGGCGAAGCATGTGCTGCGAGCGAGTTTTCTCTATGGTGGACAGCGAGAGATTGGCACTCGATAGAGAGAGAGCGTTAGTGGCCCGATTGGCTATTTGGAACGTTCTTATTTTAGTCACCAGACGGCGCTGTTTCAATTATATACAAATTGCAGTTTATGTTGTTGCGATCGAGTAGATAAACAGCTCACATTCGACACACAAAACACATGTTCTAAATTTTCTTCTAGAAATTATCGAACCACAAAAATAAGTTCACGGATACACGAAAGGAACCCTAAGGAACGATTGTGTGATTATCAAAACCCATATTAAATGAGATACAGATGCCAACGCGCCGCGTCGACAAGCGAAACACAGGTTTCCCTCAAAGTGGCAAAAACTATTTAGAACATGTTGCTAACGCGCTCGGACATGTCGGACATTTCTTGTGACCTATTGACGCTTGTCTCTTTATTCATGAATTAACGAATTGGAAATATGGCAGAATCATTTAATAACAATTAAAAAAAGGAAATATGACTATCATATTAAGTATATATCGAATGCAACGAACATTGAGTTTCAATCATTTCCATTCCGCAACTATTTGTACAATACTGCAGTGAAAATGGACTCTATTTATATGCCCACAAAATGTAAAACCCAATAATACTTAGTACATTTAAAGTTAAAATAAAATTAGATGTATATTTTTAATATAAGCATATTTTCCGTGATTTTATTCACGTTGAATAACCTTAGAGTACTACACGATCTAAAGTGATTTAGTAATTTTGGAGATTAACTTTATAAACAAACAGATAGATATGAAAATTCAAAAACCGCGTTTACGAATTATTCAAGGTGCCAATTACTGTCATATGAAGTTTCGAAAAAGTTTTTATTTCGAAATTACAGACGGAAGAATTTATTATTTACATATATGTAGATATATACAGATACACAATACTTCCATATATGTACATATATAAAACACATCGTTCTATTTTTGAGCTTTTAGACATTCTTCATTTCGCTCGTGGGTGTGAGTGTCATCTCGTGTTCCTACAAAAGAATGCGTAAAGATCAAATATACGGCGCGAACAGTGAATTCTTCTACAACATATTCGTAAATTGCACAGCTCCACATAATATCGGCGCAATATTGGAGTACACTGGTATATTGCTCCAGATACCTTCGTCTGAGATCGCAAAGCTTTGTGACGTTCAAACATATTTCGACGAAGCTTATTCGACGGAGCATCTTTTAAAATATACTCGCAGTGAAATGCACCAATCCCATCTGAGGAAGTAAGTTGGACTGCAAAAAATATTTATATTCTCTTTTATCTCATCAATCTATTTAGTATTCGACAATTTGATATCTGCCTCGTTTTAATATAAAGTACTTTAAGCCATAATCTTCCACTCGGGCCAATTACGTTGTTGTGCAAACTACACTTCTGCTTATACATATATTATAGAAAACTATAACGTTTACCTTCACTCTTATATCGATTGAGATTTCATCTGAAAATGCAAATGACTTTCGTAGAGTGAAAAGTAGCTGAAGATATACGTTACCAAGAAGATATACGTTAAATTCTAATAACTAGGTATTCTGTTACGCATTGTTCCCAGATTTAGCATGTTTCTTCGCTGTCAAAGTGGAGAACGAAACCATTTATGCTTTTGTATTATTTAATTACAGTACATCAAAAACAGATACAGTTGCACATCTTGGGAAGCACTATTGTGGTTATCATGACAAAAAAATGGAGGAGAATGTAGTTTATTGCACATAAAAATATATGTATACAAACAAATTTACTTAAACATAGTTCGAAGCCGAAAGCAATACTTTAACTTTCAAACTGCCATTTCCTTGACAATTGAAAACAAGAGAAATTTGTATCAGGAGAATAATTTGAAAACGGGTATAGCGCGTGATTGGTAAGAGAAAATTATAACACAATAAAGAAGACACACAAATAACAAACTCGTGAAATGAAAAAAATATAACAGTTGAGAACAAAAGCGTATTAGAATACAGAAAAGAAATAGAGTCCTAGTAACAAAGTAAAGAAAAAGAAAGGTAACTGAGGAAGTAGGCGCGTACGTATCATACATATACATTCACGTTAGTGTTGTTACTTTGTAGCGCGCGTTATCGACTATCTAATTAGGACTATCTAATAACGTGACGATCAATTTGATTGCGCGCTGATCGAGCGTTGATTCACCAAATGGGCTACACAGCTATCATCGGTGAGATGCAAGCCATTAATTATCTGAGACTACCTTGCACGTCGGTGTTGTCCGATTGTCAGAACGTTAAAACGAAATTTACTGTAATGTTAAGTAAAAAGGCAGTTATGCGTCTTTAGACTTGTAATAATTAATGTTTGAATGTGTGTGTGTGTGTGTGTGTGTGTGTGTGCTACGTAGTTGTGTGTGTGTACGTAATATTAACGATAAATAAATAACCTTTTTTATTCATATAGGAATATATACCTTTAATAAATGAAAAGTTTCATGCGTAAAAGTTGTCGCTCGTTAAGCAACGTACTGGAGCTAATATTTTTACTATTACCCTTTTGTAACAAATACTAAAAAAAACAATACCTTCAAAAAGCGACAAGCCCTCTGACTTTCCCAGCTCATCTTCAATGCAACGATAGCGGAAAACGCATTGATAAATCTACCTCAAATTTGTATTGAATTCCAACTTTTATATCATCATTACAATGAGCTTATGAGCTTATCACCACACACGACCATCTGATTCCAAACTAAGCAATTTCTATGCTGTTGCGACCGCTTATAAACAACACGCGAACGATAACATTCAACATACAAGCAGACAATGAACAAAATATATACATATAGCGATGCGGTCATCAATGATGTGTGAAGTATCGAGTGAATGAAAAGCCTATTATAATAAATATAATAATTCCAGACGCACTCCACACTGACGGCCCCTGATGTAACTATGGACTAGCCGCTGTAATTAATATTGTGATACTCCCGAGTTTGGTACAGATATGGGCGTCGTACACAGCTTATAATTAGTAATGAGATGGCTTTTCTATTACAGCCGTTTTACTAACTACTGAAGAACTGCCAATCTAAAAGAGATCAAACCAGGCTTCACTACAATTCTGCTTTAGTGCAGTTTAATTTAATTGGTTTAAGAAAACCTAATTGGGGAGTGAATAGTGATTCTTGGATTGATGGAGAATTATCCATCCAACATTTTTAATACTTCTATCACATTATTATCACAGAGATATTTGGCACTCGGTGCTCTCTGCCTACCCCGCTAGGGACCTGGCGTGACGGTTATTTATTTATTTTTCACATTATTATGTTTGTTACGTTCCTCATCACAAGAAACATCATCACCAACCATCCACCAACCAACCACTGTTGGCTACGGATCTCATCTCAGAATTACTTTACACTATGGTATGCCACCTTGTCACTTCGCCACTGCAGTTATCTTTACAAATTTCATAAAATTAAACTGTCCGTGTGTAACTTCAAAATAACAGCTTTTTACTGATATTATATGAAAGTACATGCGGTGTTTAAAACAAAAAACATTGTTTTGTTTGTTTGCCAGTCTTTCTGTTTGTACCGAATGATCTTCGAAACGGCTGGATCGATTTTGACGAGACTTTTACTGGCAAATAGCTGATTTTATAATTAGTAACTTAGGCTACTTATACTTGGGGAAAAAGTGGAGTAATTGGATGCAAGTTTTCTGTACCACTCATTTAAAAAATACCCTCGGTTATATAAATTACATAATACGAGCATAACCTAATTAACCTACCAATAGTGTTTCACTCGGGTAAAACCACGGGGCACAGTTAATTACGCTATTAATTGACAAACATAAAATTACTCACCATTCCCAATTTCACTTTTTCTTCAAGCACCTTTTGGTCATATTTTTGTTATCACTGAAGTGTTCAGGGCATTTCAATTAAATTATAATTAATTAGAGAGATAAGTTCATTAAATACAATATTTAACTGAGATAAACAAAACTTATGATACGTTCAATCATCAAATATAATCAATATTTTGGGTTACTTTTGCAACGTGCTAGGTAGGTACAATTTAAGTTAGAAATAGTTACTGTCAAATGTAGCTTGTAAATTAGATTTTTTAAACCTTTACATGCGTGAAAGAGATAAAGCCACATACGTTAGAGGGAGACAACATATATATTATAGACTAACGTAACCTCAATTTTATTGGCACCTTATAAGGATATGGGCAAAAGGATTTTATTTTCGATATTAATTAAATTTCAACCGTCTGTCATGGGAATAAGGCTTAGGTTACTTTGTAAACAACACAAGAGTACCGTGTGCAAGTCGCCAACGCACTTATGACCGGTGGTAACTTTGTAATAATATACCCATTAGATATGCTTAAAATGTTTTTTCTGTTAATAACAATTCCGTGATACGTTTTACATGTACAAAAGTGCGGATTTTTTACATAAATGGAAGATTATTACAGTAATCAATCTTATACTACTTCCCCATATGCGGTATAACATGATAAGTAAAGATATAAACACGTTCTACATTTGATATTTGACGACAACTCACATTTATAGGGTATGCTTTTTCAAATATATACAATTCTCAATTCAAAAATAAAACACGACTCAGCAGTGGAACATTCGCCCAAATCAGCTAAACACTAATCGCAAAAAAAATATTTTTTAATTTAAAATTGGTTTTTTTATGTATATATTTTTATGTATATATATATCTATTCAAGAATCACTCTATATGTAGTTCATATGTTCCATAGCTGGTACTGGTGCTGGATTAATACTAGCCTAGAGCCTACTTGTTTGTTTGGACACTTACATTTAATATCACGTAATTTACTTATAGGCTAGTAAAAATAACTATTTATTTCATCAGCCGTCTGATTACCACAAAACAGGAACTTATGTACCTACTTTGGAATCAGATGGCCGTGTGTGGAGATGTCCCAAGATATTATTAAGATATTTTATCAACGCTACGACTAGTGTCCAATCTAATCTATGCACGATCCAGAATCTCGTAAGGGTTATACAGACTTACTCCTACGAATATTCAATACGATAACGTAAATAAGCAAAATCAGAAAAGTATCTCACAATATACGATTTAATAATAAAGATCGTCTGCTCATACATTTCTCCTAATAAACGCTGATAAACGCTGATTATGGGCATAAAATTAATGACATACGGTGAGAAACGATTTCCATGTTGTGAAATGATTTTTCGATATACTAGTCACTGGTGACCTCGCAGGGGTGACTAATGTATGTTTTGCATGCGTTCCGTCAATTTAAGTCACGTACGGGCGCCGATGAGCTGTGATATTGGCATCCAATACTTTACATTGTTACGAGCAATGGCGTTCGCGATATAACATACACTTACCTAACTTGGTACTACCGAATTACATCAATTTTGTACGCAAAGACGCGAAATCAAAAAGGGCTGGCGCATTCAGTTGTGTTACTTTAAATACTGAAGTAATTTGTTTCCGTCTATCAGTCCGCCTGTAATGCTTCACGATAAAACAGCTTTTTCGGTTTTGATTAAATTTAAAGCAAATATCCATCTGCTTTATGTTGTGGCGAGCATAGCCGAAGATGCAGAACATCATCTTCTGCTCGGCCGCTGGCCACTAAGATCTCGCGCTTTCTTTTTTTCCCTTTAAAAACAATATACAGCTACGAACGTCCCCGAAGACCACGCGCGCGTCCCTCTCGATGTATCA
>DWQQ01000917.1:0-10044 GCA_018244775.1 Oxynetra roscius flavomaculata | reverse complement strand
TATATATATGTGTGTGTGTGTGTGTGTGTATGAGTGTGTGTATATGATATGCCACAAGCCATGTACAGCGAACACGAACGGCGCGCTCTGCGCCAGGAAATCGGACGGAAGGTATGGGCTCAGTGTCGTGCGATACGAACACGGTTTTTGTGTTGTCCTATTACAATTATATCACACGCATATCCATAACTGTAATTGGCATTTAATATTTCCTATAATACTATACTTACAATAAATAGTGTTAAAATGTATGTGCTTAAGAGCCTTACAAATGAAAATAAACCTAATCTAACCATATAATAAGTTATGCCAATCTCAAATTTATTTTAAATAAATATATAGCTTGTCCTTGATAAATTGTACATTTATCATGCTAGACATAATAAAAGCTACATTCCGATACGTAGCAAACGCGTCACGATCTCGGTTGCGTCGGCATTACCTTAACTTCCTACACTTCACGAACTGGTCATATTTGTTGAGTGATGTAACAGCTCAATTAGTCCAAGAGTAATGGAAAATCGCCGTTCTTTTATCAAGAATTCATATTATCGACGAGGAAAACGACAAAATATTAATAAACAGACTTCAACAGAGTGCTTATAGGGCAATATCGGTATAACTAAGTAACAATAAATTACAAAGTACAGTTACATAATGCGAACATTGATAGCGCTGTCCGTTGCGTTCGATGTGAAAGTAAAAAACAATATTCTGTGTCTGACTGATGCGTGGTCTGATTTTGTTGTTTTTTTGTGTTCTTTATGTAACACACAAACTTGTCAAGCAAAATACATCGGTCAAAGTAATCCTAATACTACCTAAATCCATTTATGAATTTCAAATATTATGAAAAAGGTATATTATTATTTTTAAAATGATAGCAATTTTTTTACGGTTGTTTGTCATACGCTGTGTTCTTTATTTAAAAGGTTGATATATTTAAACAACTACGCCTGTAACCCTGGTCTTCATCTGACTGTCTTCATTCCAGACCCTATCTCTGAATGGCACTAGCCCAACTTTCCGTTTCCATGTCTAGGCTCTCTGCCTAATTTGATAATAATCAATAACATATAAATTGCAATGCGGTAATTTCTATACGGCTTACCAAACAAATTGATTGACGAGCTCGTAAATGAAACGGGAAAGCACAATGCAATCCATTTGTGAAATTAAGGTATATAAGGTATATCAACTCTTGGATAGCTGACTTGTAACATTTTTTTCCAAGCTTCAAAGGAGCTGTTAATCGGTTAATCCCGGATTGGCCAAAGCCATATATCCACCTAACTGCAGCCGAGCAGAAAAGGAACGAGCGAGGATTGTCCCAGTTTCGGAGAGACCCTTGCTTAAATCACTGTAATGTTCTAAAGTCTGCAAACTGGCACTTGGTCTGCGGGGCAGACTCTAACCGTAACCCTTTTCAATATGAGAGGAGAACCGTGTCCAGCAGGGAACGACAAAAGTATTGATGATAACGATAATAACCGTTCCTCAGCAGTAGAGTAGTAATAGATAGCAATTGTTGAATAACGTTTAATACGGTAAGACCTAAAACCCATCTATCGCGATACTGCTCGCGAGAGAACCAACGCTCAAATACGAATCAATGATTAATAATAACTATTAGCTGCTTAGAAACAAATAGAAAATTAAATTACAGTAATAATGTTAACAAAAAAAATCGTCTCTGAGAATTTACAACCAGAGCACAGCGCATGATAATTGCAATAATCCCAAACACGGCTAGGATAACAAAATCCTATTTAGTTTATAAATGAAGGAGTTTCGAAGTACTAAACATAAAAGAAATACAACCGAATTAGGAATCTCCTCGTCTTTTGGAGTCGGTTAATCATTAATTGAATGTATAACAGGAGCTACTTCACATTTACTTCTCTACCTAAGTAATGAAAATGTTTCATTTCGAAACAATTGCGGTGCGCACATTGCCGTTTCAATATTCATTAACATACCGTCACACTCGGTTAAGTGCTATCCCATGTACGTTTCGATGGTAGACATGGGGAAAGTATGGCGGTACGTACTGAATAGAGTACAAGGCCACCGAAATGGGAGTCATCGTTGTTAGCCACGGGCTTGGCCCAAATTGTCCGAACGCGGTCAAGAGCACCATGCGACCGTTCAATGGATGTACCCACAACGCGATAGACGGTTAACGACTTCGGAAATGAATGTTCGGGGACGTAGTAGCGTTCTTTTGTTTATTTACATCCGCGTGACAACAAAACGACGTAAGCGTCGCTGAGAAGGCGCGAAGTCGCGCGGGGAAGGCATGTTGATGAGGCATATTTTGATTTGCATATCGAACATACTTGATCACATCTCATCAGTGCAATTGCTCCTTCTTGGGAAATAATTTCAGCAGATTTAATAAAAATGACTAAACACATAGGTTTTTTTTACTTATAAAACAAAAGCAATCAATGATGCGTGATCTAAGAATTATTCAAAAAGTTTTGAGATTGCCCAGAATTGTTAATACTTCGATATTTGTTTGGAAATTAAAATGCTGATATTTACGTATCCCATACGAATACTAAAATTAACTTTATATAAACAATTTGATACAAAGACATTTAAAAGATTAAAAAAATTATAACAGCAACAGTTATGAGACAAAATTATATATCTGTATACTTATGTAATCCGGTTCGTTTTTATAAACCATAAATATAATAATAAAATTAACACCCTACGGAGCTGGGTAAATAGCATTAAGAATACCAATTATTGCTTAAATACGTGTAAATAACATAAAAAAATACCAATTGCATTAAAGTATATATAATTATTAACATTAACTAGAAACCAATATAATATAATATAATTCATGTAAATCGCCCAAATACATAGTACGTACGTAATGGCTGTTCTTGTAACTGTAGCTGATCTATCATTATCGATATTATCACGTCTATGTTAATCGACAATTCGACCTATAGAATGCAGTTCTGTCATAGAATAAAGAATAACAGAAGATGTACTCACCAATAAAATTATGAGCTGCCGTAAACTGTAGCCGACGGTGCCTACGCTTATAGAATTTAAATGGGCAAATATATTGACAAGCTTTTATACAATACATGCATAAGTATGTACATCGCTTAATAGTATGCCAATATGTTCCCGACTAAAAGTTATAATTAAATTCGTCTTATTAAAAAAAAAACTATTCACAACGCCCATTAACTCCTGAAAAGAAAACTATAAGTATCCTGTACATGTATCAATAAAAATGTTTCATCGCTATGCAAATTGATTAATATCCTTCATGCTGCGAAAACTACGCTGTCTTGGCTATTTCAGCCGTTAAAGCCACACACACATTTGGCTCAGAAGAAATGGAAACAGGCGAATTTAACACTTGGAGTCTGATAATATCATGTCATATATTAAGCCTGTATTCTTTTCGAAACTAATAATACACTCTATTACGCTTAAATAATAAAAAAAAACGCAAAAACCAAATGAACAAAGAAATAAAAACACAGTTACGTCCATCGTTGTATCGATGACATATTTAAATTAAGTTACTTTTATATTATTCATTTTATTTTTATATTGTTGCTAGATTAATATTATGTATTACAAATTAAATTTCATATAACTGTAATTTTATATTATTTATTTTATCATCGCAGTCTTTAGGGGACGTCCAGCAGGAGTATAAAAAAATAACAAAAAGTGTGTGAAAGTAATAAGTTAGTTGTACAATGTTAAATGTACGGGATGGAGCTTCTAGATTGTTCCCTTGATACGATTCACTGTAGGCGCCGCGGTTGCGAAACCAACCAAATCATGAATGGTTAGCATTATGGATTTGGGACTGGCATTAGCAAAGTGGATTTGGTATATATTACCTACTTATATAATCATCGGTTTGTTAAAAATGTATTTCAACTAAATTTTAAGCGAGGACACTGTGATTGACTAACTAGATGGCGTAAAGCTCTGGGTTGACCGGTAGAGTATGCTATTAAGTGTTAAGTCAGTGCATATATTGTATAATAGGTTAGCAATAAAGAATAAAAAAATAAAGGGGAATATAAAACTCTATTAGCTTTGGCTTAAATGAATCAGGTTTGCTCAACCAAAGTCACGGGTAACAAGCCAGTGATGTAAATATGCCAAAGTTTTCGAACATTTAGCGACAGAACAATGCAGTCCGACTGTGGCTAAAAAAATCTACACCGCGCGACAAATAAGCCAAGACGACATAGTTATGGGCGGGCAGACGTCAGGATTCCGATGCGGACTGGAACTGCAAGGTAAGCCGCTCCATCTCGCTGATATTATCATATATCTTAAATATAACCAAGTGAATACGTTCAAAGCATGATATAAGATGATTCGTAAATGTTTACATTTTTAAATTTAAAAAGAAAACCACAGTGGTGGAGGGCATATTCCCAAAATCATACATAATACACAAAGAGCATAGAATTAGTAGTCTTTTGAATGAAGCCAAAACCATAGGTCATTGACAGTATTTATGTATATATGCTTTATATAATTTTAAAATTATATACTTATCTTTAAAATAACAGCCTACACTATACTACTTTTACAATCTATCTGTATTTTGTTAGTTACTTATCTTTTTATACTATTTCTTCTTCCTTCTACCTGAGCAATGTCTGGAAGAGATCGAGACCTTAGCTATAAGAGCGCTCTTCAAATATAAATTATAAGAAGAAAATATATCTACACATATTTTGTCACTGAAATAATTTTATATATTTTTTTCAATTAAAAATTAATGGCAAAATGAACGAAGTCTGGTATATGCATAATCTTTTATCTCAACCGACGCTTGTTATGTCGCTGTCCGTTCAACGCTAAGTATTCGAAGTGACACGCTCACTTGTACGAATAATAAATGCACGCGCCAAACTTTACGAATCTACATAACACACGGAAGTAGATATTCGATAATATCGATAATATTCACGTGTTAATAACCAAAGGCCTATTTAAACTATATCAATTCATATATTCAAATATCACTTGCTGTAACGGTGAAGTGAAGGTGATGAAGGATGGTGATGATGGAGATGATAGAAAACATTGTTAAGCATTCTGCACCACACTTACGTTAAATATTATGATAATAATAATTTTATTTTTAGTAAACCAACTCGGTAGTGTTAATAATTGCACCTTGTCCTATTTTAGTAATATACAAAGAAAAAAACAGGACAGGACAAGAAAACAAAACAAAACAAATTAACACTATTTCTCATTGACGACAGTAATGTGAGGCGACGCAGCGATACGCATACAGCCTTATTCAAACCCACGAGAAATATCAAGTACCTACATACCTTCAAGTATAAATTAAAAGTGTAGTATGAATTCTCATTATTATTAATTCGATAAGCGTTTTGTATGAATAAAATTTTACATACATAATTAAGTGTTATGATTTTGTGGTACAAAGTTTTAAAGAGATGGATGGTAAGATTAGGCGTATTGAAGCATCAGTTGCAGCGATTGTTAAGTGATGATCTTGAAAAGCATTGAACGTAAAACTAACGGCTAACGATTATTTTTTTAAACAGCTACGTGTCCGATGTTTGAAGAATAAAAAAAGTTTCACTATACCCTGACCAGCCATCTTCTCCTATACAACTATACAATTGATATACAGAGATCCCCAGTGTAACCCAATTCGTGCACCCAACAAATACATGATGATCTCACTCTCGGCAGAACTCCATCGCCAAACCGTTAATTAACCAATCACTGTAACAGAGCGTGTAATGCATTGTGCATGCGGTTCTCTGATGCATAATTGTAACATACGATTGGAACATAGAGTGCATAACGAATAGACGTACATTAAAAAACTGGTTACTAATGGACTATATATATTTTATATATAACTATATTATATACGTTTTAAAGATAGTTATACAATAAGACGAGCCAGCCGTGCAGCTTATAAGCCTGACATCATATTTAAGGACGAATGGCATAGATTTATCTTTCAAACAAAGCCCGAGCCATACCCATAACATTATTTATATTATTTAAAAACACCCTATTTAAATATTTTTGCATAGCAGCCTTGCTCACTTTCATTTCTACATAAACTTCTTTAATTCGCCTTCAAATCACTGTTGATATGAATAAGTAACAATTATAGATTTACGCACGCAGGAGAGAGTGGAGTCAGCGGGGTGTTCAGTAAAACGCGGAGAATAATAATAATAATCTAAACAGCATTATAATACGAAAAATAACTCAACGAATATAAATTTTAAATGTATGTACTTATATACGTAGTTGACTGTCCCGTCAGTATAGTGGCTAGTAAACCTGAGTCCTGCGCTCGAAAGTCATGGGTTCTATGTTCACTCGGGACAAATACTTCTGTGATGAGCAATAATACTGTTTTGAATACAGAGAAGAATAGATTAATAGGTATATGTGTAATTATTTTTTTTATTTAGCTATAGGCTCGCGTTTGCCTGCTATCCCACCTGATGGTAAGCGGGATGCAGCCTAGGATGAAGCACGCTTGCCTAGAAAGTGAGTATTCACTCTTGTCTTGAAGTTTCTCAGCTGTCTAATTACTATACCACGACTCTACCTACTTTGAAAACAGATCGCTGTATGGATGTAAAAAGGACTTTAAATCTCCCTTTACTCATGATATTTTCTAATTATTTCAACAATACTCGGGTAACTCTATCCACATTAATGTAATCCATACAACTATTTATTAATACACACACTTAATAAAGTGTTAGCGGGAGTTAAGTCACGATACATCTCATTTAATTAACTAATTTTGATACATTTGCAATCTTAAAACGTGTGGGCGAACATTAACAGCTCCATATAAACTTATAGCACAAATAATTGTAACCGCCCACTAACCTGCCCTCATCGAATTTACTATTCATTGAACTGTAATAATTATGGATAGCCAATAATTCACCTATAAAACCCGCGATGCACGTCATGCTATAATTTCTTTTCACGCGTAATACAAAGAGTAATCTCGTGACGAGAATATAATATACAAACGTGTGATCACATAATTATTCATTCGTTGAACGTTCGCATGATTTACATATTTCAAGGCGTGAAAATATAAAATTCAACATTTCATACTAATGTATAAAAGATAAACTATTAAATCTATTTTGTTTTATTGATAGTATATATTGATAGCTTGTGGGTATTTTCACGAGGGTATCCGTGCTTCGGACCGGATGTGAAGCGCACGTTTCACGTTTGTTACTTATACGCAACAATCGTTAGGCCTCGTCGAAGCTGTTGGGTCACTAATCAGGATCCACACCAGTCAATATTGGAGAAGGTAAACATGCTCTAAGCAACCCGCAGTTGTGAGACAGACTCGTGCCCATATGTCAGACATAGAAATGTAATTTATTCACATCATCGTTCTAACGAATGACAACCGAATGTATGTAAAATGTAAAGTAAAATGTAAAGTAAAACAATGTGTAGTCTGGAAGTGAAAATCTTTTGAGAATAAACGTCAATCTTTAACGACAGCTCCTCGCCCTTGCGCGCGCAAGACAATGGGGGCCCAAGCTTGTTCATACATCGCGTTGAACTTCGTACGTGAATAAGCTTTCTTCGTATAGAAATATATGCAGTAGAGAATTTTTTTTTTTTGAATCTTAAAGTCTGATAGCAAAAACAATACAAACAAGTAATTAATTTACTGTGCATTTTCATTTTAACTTCACGCGCCCGATTGAAATGTGGGATAAAGTTTAGGCTAAATTTATTAAAAAGTAATAACAACTTATTTTTTCTTGCTTACTGTAACGTTTCAAAGAAAATACATCCAATTCATCAATCCATTCAACACGCACTGGAGCAAGTGGTGAAGTATGCTTTAGTACCTCCGCAGCGGCGCAAAATAGGCTAGGCTTAAAAATTAGAGACTTAAAAATACATAAATTATTATATTTCAAAATATTACAATATACTTAATTTTAATATCGTTCCATGTTCTAAGATGCATCTTCATAACACAAAGCACTTATAACTAGAGTGCGTTATTGAAAAATGTTCATACATAAGTTCAGAGGTCATAGCAGAAGGCTACCGAATTAGGTAGTTATATGAAACCGATCTACATAAGTCGTTTACAATACACCACCCATTGGGACCAATGTTGAATGGAGACAGTTATAGACGACTGCAATTGACAAGCGGTTTTAGAAAATCAACAAAAAGTAAACGGAAATGTGGAAATCGAAACAAACTATAGTTTATGTATTAATTTATTTATATACATTTTTTTATATATATAACACACATTAACAAAAATAAAGCCAAAAAGCTTTACATAGATAGATTACAGAAATCGGAAAACATAAGTTGGTTACTACATACATTCATTTTAATACATACCTAATTTGCTTTGTGTGTGAGTGCACGTGCTCGGGTGTATATGTGTGCGTGTGTCAGTGTTTGTGTGTGAGCGAGACGGTGCGCATGTACGCGTGTTTGCGTGAAAAAATATTAATTTGAGCAATGTAGCTTCCTGATTTGGAAATCGAACCCACAAGCACCAGCTCTGCAATCAAGTACACGAAGCATTAAACCAACGTGTGGGTCAATTAATATTATATTTTGCATTGCACCGCGTCAATGTACAGTGAAATAAATTTAAATGAAACAAACACAAAAATGTATATAGGTACCTACATAAAAATCCTAAGTTACCAGATTACGATTTATGTCGAGTATAAATAAAAAATCCCGTCTCATTCGAACATAAGTTTCAGCGCTTACATCATCGCTCCGAATCAAGTATTTTAACTGCGACAGTCCGTAACTTTAACCATAGCAAAGTATTAGTAGTGAGTGTATCGAATCGAGTGTGTACCAATCAGACGAGCGACCTTGGCACCAACAATGCTCTCGATCACCCATTGTTCTCTCCGTGGCGCGCCAACTCGACCAAGTGCATCTGCAGCTGGAGAGCAAGTAACCGAATAACACTTCCAATGCTCTCATTTTTCGTGCTAAGACTTCGAAACCTATAAGCAAACAAACAAACACACGTGCGCATACATGTGCACACACACATGCAAACACGCACACAAATACATACACACACAGTTACAAACACACAGATATGAAAAACTTCTCATGTTGCCGAGTTGATGCGATGAATAAATTTTAGTATGGAAGTCAGTCGCTATGCACGCGTGCCCTTCATTTCGATAACGATACCGCGCCAGAAGTTAGGCACAATGTTCAGACCCAACAATGGCAATAATAAAATTATATAACATGATAATTGAAACACCTTGAACGAAGTAATATAATAAGTGACCCTATAAATGAGTACGTACAGTTATTAAACTTTAACAGAACATTGAACAAAGATTCAACTGAACGAAGTCGGTAAGTAAATTCCCACGCATGAACTAGATTAACGTTTCAGCTAATTTGTGTACCGTCTCCTTCTAATAAACATATGCCCAATAATATAGGAGGAGACAAAACATTCTATAATTTGAAACTCTGACATTATATTTAATTACAAACGTACGTAACAATTATAAAACCAGCGCCTGATAATATATTCCGAGCAAACATTACTTTCCTTGTATAAAACAGCCAAAAACAACACTTATTTGACAGGAATAAAATAAGTAATAAATATAAATAATTATAATATAAATTATATACTTAATGAAATATGTGAATAAAATATTATTGACACATGTATAGGTTGAAATAAGGAGATACCTTTTTACATGCGTAGGACAAAGTGCCTATTACTAGACTTGGAATCTACGCCCTTCCCTAATGTGGTGGTGAATGACCGGAAAGAATTTTGGCAATGAAAGATTACTGAGTATAAGTTAACCTAACCTAACATCCACGATTATACTGAGATAAGATACTAGAATGCAAGCATAAATAGATTTCGTACAACCGAACAATATAATGTTCTTTTGAAAAATAAGTATATCAAACCTAAAACTTAACGTAACCTGTGAAGAACAAAAGCGC
>DWQQ01000916.1:0-10045 GCA_018244775.1 Oxynetra roscius flavomaculata | reverse complement strand
TTGTTTAATTGTATGGGATTTATTTAATTCGTTGTTCAGGGTAAAAAATTTATTATTCACATATTAATTGACTAATGAAATTTAGTTTTCAGTCAGCTCATTCCGTCATGAAGCCAGATTGCTTCTGCTACAGCACTACGTATACATAAAAACAATGAATGTGATCAGACTAATATACTATTCTCATCTAATCATACCAAGAAAATATATAGTGAATAAATGTATGTATGTGTTTACAGATATGTATAAAATACTCTAGGGTAACAATGTAACAACCTATCAAAATTTGAATTCAAACCATCAAATATTTTTCGAGTTATGCAAATATTTTTCGAGTTATGTGGATGCTGTATTTTTATATATTAACCGATTTGTAGCAGAATCAATTCATTTTTTTTAGATAATTATATTTATTGTATAGTTGTATAATTTTAAGCTTTGTTGTGGCACCCTTAATTATGGGTACACTTAACATACATTAAACTCTAGTTTAAATGTGAAATGTAATAATACGATGTAACCTGTGTTGGATGTCTTAATTAATAGTTAAATCTTATCCACATCAATTACCTTGCTATTTTCTACCATGTACATTATTTGAACCAATATTTCAAAAGTTTATCTTGGTATTGCAAAGAGAAAATATATATATATCAAAAATTATTAGAAACAATAGACTACCTTCTATCAAACAGGTGCCACTATTGCCACCCGAGGAAAGTATATGACATCATGTTAACAGGATGACATAAGGACTTTACTGGAATATGAGCTTACGATACAAGATGATAATATCAAATAATACATAACAGCTTTCAGCCAGAACATGTAATTCATTGTTTATGGTTAGTTGACATCTTCTCCATCCCAAAAAAAATACCTATATAAAAAAAAGAAATACTTTTCTACAACAGTTATAGTGGAGTGGAAAGTGTTCTTTACCTGCAAATCTTCGTAAAGAAAAGGTGGTGTCGTAAGCACGCCGATACCAAGTGCCAAACGAGGCAATATACGAAATCTAAGCAGTTTACATTTCGATTATAATGACCTCAAACAATCTGGAACAAAAAATATTCTAAATTTGAATTTTATAATAAGGATACGACAGTCGAGCATATTGTAAGCGTAAGCAAGAGAAATCACACGATGTTTCCACCAATAATTAGGTAGGTACTTTTCTAGAAACCTTTCACCAACTTAATGTATCAATATATTATTTATTATAAGATCTGCTAAAACGATTACCACTTAGTTCGCAAAGCTGATCAAAACTTGGAATACTTCGTTAATTAATTTAATTTCTTTTCGTTTGTTTTTCGACCTAGCTTAAAGCGACAGCAAGTAAATTTAGTCACTGTACTGTCAGTGTCAACTCCATAGAAATTTTATTCGTATGATAAGCAACTGATTTTTCGGCATGACATTACGTTGACACTTGACAGCAAACAACAGAATACTGAAATCAGTACAAATAACGAATAGCAATAAGACAATAAATAGATGCATTCCTGTAACAGGCATTTGAAATCTTATCAATCTTATTGGACTAACTGAACCGAAACTGCACATATAGATTATTATATAAATAATAAAAGTTCTGTCTGATGATTATGCCTTATTTTGTTTTTTCTGGTTTCAGTACTCGTTAATATTATTTATTTATTTTTTAAGTCGCAAACAAACAGGCAGTAGGCACTAGTAGATGTTTCCACTCGTATAACACATAACCGACTACGAATTGGATTGTAGGAGTGGGATACATTATGTTAATTAGTTTGTTAATTCCTTTGTCAATAAGAATATTACTGTTCCTATAATTAGTATCCTCGTCACAACTAGTATACATGTCAACTGGCATCCACACCCTTCATCCGTCCACACCCACACCATCCACACCCTTCACCGTAACATAAATTGTTCAAGTACCAATTGTTATGGGGTAAAAATAGGCTTAGCGATTGATTACGGGTTATGTGGGATTCTTACCACTTTAAAATCCCTTTGGTAGTTTATCTAGTGGTCTTCCTTATGGTCTTTCCCATCGTTATTCGAAAGGGACTTGAATTTCCGCTCCGGTTTGTTAAAAACCCTGTAGAATCGCTTAAGGAGTAGAATATTTTTTGAGGGTCATATGGATCAGTGATATAATCAGTGACAAAGATTGTATAATGGGTAAATTGCTTATTGTATGCTATGAAATCGACAGTTTTGTAATGCAATTCATATTAAAGTGTAAATTGACCGAAAATAATATCTGATGTAGTTTATTTTACAATGTACTTTATTTCACAACGTCTAAGTTTATGATCACCTGCAGAAAACAATTAAGTGTTGGCCGCACAATCGCTTTGCCTCTTTCTACAGAGTGGTAAATTTTACAAACTTGCAGAAAAGAAGTAGGTATTGGCCGCACAATTTATTTGTCTCTCTCTACAGAGTTGTCAATTTTGTGACTATATTGTTGGAGGTATTTAACCTTCTTAATAATTCGGCTTCTGAAAAAGGTATAGCACCATTCTAAATCATGTCAAACATATTTACAATATATAATGTAATCAGATTGTAAGCCCAAAGATCCGAATATGTTGTGATGTTTGGTTTATATGCGCATTAGAAAACCTCTTATTTTATTCTGTCTTCGCTACAGCTGTAGACTTCAAAATGCAGATCGATAAATTTTATCGGAATTTAACATAACGGCAAATTTAACACCTAAATTTAATTCAAACAGTAATACTAATGTATTTCATACTTGCATTGATATTCTCCTAGATCAAACAAATAAATCGACAGATCGATACGTTTGCATATCGTCTTTAATGTATAAATGGATCGATAAAATTATACCTTTGCCTTAAGTCATAAGAAATTGCATTGTCTATTTGAGTAGTATCATATCAAAATATATATTTATATAAAACCGAAATAATAATACCAAATACAAGATTTGCTGTATAAAAAAAACACAGTGTAAAATCAGGACTTACGATTATTATTCTTTACGTTATATAATTTTATAATGCAATACTAGCCACATACACTTCGCCATCTTGTTTTGTGCCTTTCACAAGTCACAATTCGCAAACGTCAACCTTCCTTTGGTAGGCAAGGTGTGTTCACGTGAGGTTGTGTGGTCCCTCGGAAATAGGTCACACAATCCTCAGAATTTCGTGATATATTCTTGTAAAATAAAAAAAAAAGCACAAAATTAATAAAAATACAAAAAAATAGTAAAATATTAAAAAATCCAACGGGATTCACTCGCTTATAAGTTAGTGAACGTAAGCGTGCAACGTGGTCCAAGGAATGCGATAGGTAATCTTAAAGAGAAAGTGAAGTTGCTTTTGTTGGCACTAGTTTAATGATCCTATTATTCTCTCCAAAATAATTATTTCAATATGAATCCTGGACCACCTAGTTATCCCATGGCATCATTGTATGTCGGGGACTTGCATTCCGATATAACTGAGGCCATGTTGTTTGAAAAATTTTCTACTGCTGGCCCAGTTCTTTCTATTCGCGTATGTCGCGATATGATAACCCGTAGATCCTTAGGCTACGCGTACGTGAACTTTCAGCAGCCCGTTGATGGTGAGTTGTTATTAACATGTATATGTATTTTAATCGTATATTTTTATAAAACGCCATTGCATCAAGTATACTCTCATTAACTAATACAATTTTAATGACTACATATTGCATTATATATTGCAATGGCCAATATGTTCAACCATTGTGAACATTTAATCTTATGAAGGGAAAGTAGGTAGTATTGCTGTTAATTTATTACAGGAAATACTTATTAGATAACCGCAATAAATTACTTTATAATGCATATGGTTCTTAAAAGAACATTAGTCATTTTGCAATAGTTGTATTGCACCTTTATATTTTTCTGCTTATTTCACTAGTCTAGTATTGATTTTCTATTATTTTCCTTCAAAGAAAATTATGCAAATTATCACCTTGAAAATATACTCTTGGTATGCCATACTTTAACTAAATATTACAAATTGCCTTCATTAGTGTGTTCATTTGTCTAGGGATGTACAATTCAATGGCGCCTTAATGTATATAGTACATTAATATCCCCATAATTTTTGTATATAAATTGTTCATATACATTATTTTTAATATATTTTTCTGTTTCAAATAAAAACAATATTGGTTAAATTTCAAATCTATTGAGTTTTAGAATTGTCATTTATGTGAAGAAAGTATTTAGCTTTTTAATCTCTATTCCATTACAATGAGACATGCATCATAAGGTGATATGTTTCTGTTTCTTGTATAAAAAATAGATGGAGCTGTTATCATTAATTACACTTTTGGTAGTTTGGGTATTTTTTGAGTTTTCTTCCAAATGGGAATATTACAGCAGAACTCTGCTGTTTTGCAGTAGAAATGATTATTATTCAAGTAGCAAAAGTAGTTTAGTACAAAAAGATTATTGATATGTAAAAAAACTTTTCAGCCGAGAGAGCGTTGGATACGATGAATTTTGACATGATAAAAGGGCGACCCATACGAATCATGTGGTCCCAACGTGATCCGTCTCTACGCAAGTCTGGTGTTGGAAATGTTTTCATTAAAAATCTTGACAAATCTATAGATAACAAAGCCATGTATGACACATTTTCTGCTTTTGGTAATATTCTGAGTTGTAAAGTGGCCCAAGATGAAACTGGTGCCTCTAAAGGCTATGGATTTGTACATTTTGAGACTGAAGAAGCAGCCAATAAATCAATTGAAAAAGTAAATGGTATGCTTCTTAATGGCAAAAAAGTTTATGTTGGTCGATTCATCCCCCGTAAGGAGCGTGAAAAGGAACTCGGTGAAAAGGCAAAACTGTTCACTAATGTGTATGTAAAAAACTTTGGTGAAGATTTTTCTGATGAAATGTTAAAAGATATGTTTGAGAAATATGGTCGTATAACAAGCCATAAAGTCATGTATAAAGATGATGGCAACTCTAGGGGATTTGGATTTGTTGCATTTGAAGATCCCGATGCAGCCGAAAGGGCATGCATGGAACTTAACGGCAAGGAGTTGGTGGAAGGTAAACCACTGTATGTTGGCCGCGCTCAAAAGAAAGCAGAACGTCAGAAGGAATTGAAACGTAAATTTGAACAATTAAAATCGGAACGTTTAACACGCTACCAAGGGGGTAACTTGTATGTAAAAAATTTGGATGACACTATTGACGATGAAAGACTCCGCAAGGAATTTGCCCCATTTGGGACAATCACCTCGGCAAAGGTAATATTTGTCATCATTAATTATTATTTACTACTGTATATTCTGTTGTCTTGTTTCACTTCTCTCCGAACATTGAAACTGATAAAAGTGATTTCTGACTCAATTACTTTACTCTTTGTCTTTATAAATTTTACTTATCGTATAGATTCATAATCACTTATTACACATTTATTTCATGCAAGCCTTCATTTGTTATCAGGTTTCATAATATTTTCATCGCTAATCAAATATCATTACTAAGTATATATTTATATTTGAAGAAGCCTAATAAAAAAGTGCTAATAATTAGGTTAAATAGGATTGATGTAAAAACAAACCTTTTGTAAAAATGCATTCAAAAAGTTTAAGAAGATTTGTAAGTATGGCGTTTTGTATTTAGATATGATTATTTGTTATAACAGGTAATGCTGGAGGACGGTCGAAGCAAGGGCTTTGGCTTTGTTTGTTTTTCATCTCCTGAAGAAGCTACTAAAGCTGTGACAGAAATGAATGGACGCATTGTTGGAACCAAACCACTTTATGTAGCATTGGCGCAGCGTAAAGAAGATCGTAAGGCCCATTTGACATCACAATATATGCAGAGAATGGCAAGTATGCGTATGCAGCAGATGGGTCAAATGTTCCAACCAGGAAGTGCTGGTGGTTACTTCGTCCCCACAATTCCTCCTACACAACGGTTTTATGGTCCAGCACAAATGACTCAAATGAGACCATCTCCGCGTTGGGCCGGACAACCACCAGTTCGTCCCAACACTCAAGCTGCAGCCTCAGGATATCCAAATATGCAGGCGCCCTTCCGTCCAGCTCCAAGAGGACCTGCACAAGCAGCAATGCGCACATCTCTGGGTGCTAGACCAATTACTGGACAACAAGGTGTTCCTGCTGCTGCATCTATTCGTCAACCACTTGTTACCAGCAATCGACCATCTGGATACAAGTACACAGCTAATATGCGCAATCCACCTGCTCCTCAACCAGCTGTGCATATTCAAGGACAAGAACCTTTGACTGCGTCTATGTTGGCTGCAGCCCCTCTTCAGGAACAAAAACAAATGCTTGGTGAACGTCTCTTCCCTCTGATTCAAAGAATGCACCCAGATTTAGCTGGCAAAATTACTGGAATGCTTTTGGAGATTGATAATTCTGAATTACTCCACATGTTGGAACATGGGGAATCTCTCAAAGCCAAAGTTGATGAGGCTGTGGCTGTATTGCAAGCCCATCAAGCTAAACAGCAGGCCACTAAAAAGGATTAAGTTGCTATGACAATGTGAAAGTGTTATTTTGTTGTTTTTTTATTACTTAATTGCTTCAACATCTTATATATTTACTGTTGCTAACAGTCCCGATCATAAAAATATATAAAAAATAAAAATTGAAAAACTACTTTAAAAATGTGGATGGCACTGTTCCAAATTATATACCTTTTATTACGTATTGGAGGTGCACATTTACTAACAAAAACATTGCATTTTGAATATTTCTATGTATGATGATAATGTCGTGTTGTTTTCTGGGCGACAAGAGTAAGTTCCATCTTATATTACCTTTATAATTTCGCAGGATATGGAGTTAATTTTTGTTTTAACAATTTCTTTCCTTTTTTTTTCTCGCTATCAGTTTCACATTGGATATTTCTCTACCTTGTGTTGAAAACTTGGTCGCCAATGTAACTGATTATGATTTGTAATAAATTGTTACAATACATTATATTCTTTCAAATATTCACAATAAAAATTTTGTTTTATTTACCAACCCCTTATTGATCCTGATGCAATAATTTTAATAAAAAGAAATTACTGTGACTGAAAATCCTCTATTAAAATAGCTCTTGTGGTGTTTCGGAATATAGGTATGTGAATTTAGACCCTCAAGTATGTAAGG
Organism: Oxynetra roscius flavomaculata; assembly: GCA_018244775.1. Classification (NCBI taxonomy): domain Eukaryota; kingdom Metazoa; phylum Arthropoda; class Insecta; order Lepidoptera; family Hesperiidae; genus Oxynetra; species Oxynetra roscius. The sequence continues at coordinate 2,902 of DWQQ01000916.1, read as the reverse complement.
TTAAACTTCATACTACATATGGTGAAATTAATACTAATCATAGGAAGGCTATATGACCACGAGCTAAAATATTTAGTTTGCAGTCTTAACAGTAAAGTCACTGTGGTATTCACATATTTATTTCGCAAACACAGATATATCACCCATGTAAAGTGGATTTTTCCTAATGTTATCCAATCTAAAATATAGCCAATGTATTTCTCCTTGTATGGAAGGATAGAAGCCATGAGCAAGAGATCAGATTTGTTGGTATATTAATCCTCCTTCGCCATCTACCATTTTGCAAAGAATAGCCCCATAAGTATTGTTTAAGACATCGGTAGCGACCAATTATTAGGGTGCATCATTTTGTATGCCTTACGACGTTGGCCATTATTTTCGAATATATTTATTATATTGTATTGGAAAAAGGAACGTTAAAAAAAAAAGAGTAAAACTCTTCATTATGAATGAACTTATGAATAACTTTTCATTAATGAATGAAAACGGGGAAATCTTCACATGTAGATTACGCCTTTAATCCTTTTCATTCTGTGAAGAGACCTGTCTGCATGATAGATGATGGTATTGTGAAACAGCAGGATACGGTTTCCTACATCGTTTCTCAATTTAAGTATGCAATTTTGTTTCTATCGTACATTGATTTCGAAATGTTTGCGATGTCAAATTTCTAGACTGCTTGTTTTTCGGTTACGAAATGGGATGTAGTAATTTATTACCATCCTTATGCTAAGCATATCAAATCAATAATAACTTGACGAAGAGAATTCTTTGCACTACAATTATTACCACATACTAATTTCAAGCGGTTAGAGAACCATTAGCATTAGCCGAATGCCGAATTTTATGTTGCCACGCTATATATTTTTTTCTGTTTTGCAACTATTCATGGTACTCTAATTACCAGTGGAAAATAGTTCAATATAAAAAAACTTTTTCATACTGCATTATTAAGACATGCTTATCAAATAAAATTAACAGTTTTAATGTAGGTAACCATTGTGTGTTGAATCCGTGACTAACTGTGTTATATATATAACACAATATATATTGTGTATTTTATTATATAGAGATTAAGTTTAGCTTCAAAAACAAAAGATGATGAGTCTTGCATATGACGTTAAAAACAATTACTTAAATATTTCTTTCTTTATTTGGAAGATTAAACTCAGATATATATTTGTATCAAATTGAAGAGAAAAAAATCTCCAGCTTTCTACAAACTGACTGTTAAAAAAACGCCATTGAGTTTTGGTTTTAATTGGTGTTTAATATTGATAAAGATATATTTATATACTAGGTAATATTATACGTTGCCATGATTGACAATCTGTGGTTGTTGGACTTGCTAGTATAGGGCGCTGCTCTTTGGGTTTACGAATTTGTCTATTTCTGTCATTCACACCCCAATTGCATTTTCTTACGGCAAAATGGAAGATAATAAGGCCAATCAAGCTGATGGATATCAAAATACTCATGAAGATAAACAGGCCAAAAAGAAAACTAAAAACAAGAAAAAGAGAAATGGTGGAGACGGAGACATAGTGGGGTCAGGGCCGGACTTGAAAACGGACGTTGTAACTGTACCAACTGGAGATCTAACGCCAAATCTTTCTTTAAAAGATTTAAAAATGGCCATGGAAGTACTAAATCTGCAACAAAAGCCCGCTAAAACAGCCGAAGAAGCTTTGCATAAATCTTATCAGTTTTGGTCTACACAACCTGTACCAACAATGGATGAAAAAATAGTTTCCAATGAACCGATCGAAGGACCGAAATCACCCGACGAAATAAGATCGGAACCCTACACTTTACCGGACGGATTTCAGTGGGATACTCTAAATCTTAATGAGCCGTTAGTTTTAAAGGAGCTGTATACTTTGCTCAATGAAAATTACGTGGAGGACGATGATTGTATGTTCCGTTTTGATTATCAAACTGACTTCCTCAAGTGGGCCTTGCAGCCGCCTGGATGGAAAATGGAATGGCACTGTGGCGTACGTGTAGTTAAATCTGGTAGGCTGGTAGGATTTATATCGGCCATCCCGGCAGACCTTAGAATATACGATCACACTCAAACCGTCGTGGAAATAAACTTTCTATGTGTACATAAAAAGCTACGCGCCAAAAGAGTTGCCCCGGTTCTCATTAGGGAAATAACACGTAGGGTCAATTTAACTGGAATTTTCCAGGGTGTATATACCGCCGGTATTGTATTACCAAAACCCATCGCGACATGTCGATATTGGCATAGGTCACTTAATCCAAAAAAATTGATTGACATTAAATTTAGTCACTTATCTAGAAATATGACAATGCAACGGACTCTGAAACTATTCAAACTCCCCGATTCACCTAGGACTCCAGGCTACCGTAAGATGGAACCTGAAGACTGTGAGAAAGTTGTTGTGTTACTTAATGAGTACTTGAAAAAATTCGATTTAGCTCCTATATTTACCGAGGAAGAATTTAAACATTGGTTCACTCCACAAATTGGTATAATTGATAGCTTTGTTGTAGAAGCGGCAAATGGGTCTATTACTGATTTTGTCAGTTATTACACTCTACCTTCTACAGTTGTCTATCATCCGATTCATAAGACACTAAAAGCCGCTTATTCGTTTTACAATGTATCCACAAAAACACCTTGGACAGATTTAATGCTGGATGCGTTGATTTCCGCTAAAAACTCTGGTTTCGATGTTTTCAATGCTTTAGACTTGATGGAAAACAAAGAATTCTTGGAACCTTTGAAATTTGGCATTGGTGATGGGAACCTACAATACTATTTGTACAATTGGAGGTGTCCCAATGTAAGCCCGAACAAAATTGCATTAGTGCTCCAGTAGGGCTCCACGATGCATTTGTGCAAGTGGTAAAGCTAGTAACTGCCTTTAATTAT
>DWQQ01000915.1:0-10047 GCA_018244775.1 Oxynetra roscius flavomaculata | reverse complement strand
CGCTCTAGAATGCTAACGGTCATTCTGTTCTCTACAATTAAAACGATTGTGTAGTGATTCATACACTTACGTACGCTTGTAATATCTCAAGGCAACACAATTGTGTTCCGATACAACTATAATATGATAAAGTCATGTTACTCACACACGCACACTTTTGCAATGTTCTCTTTAAATACTTACGCTATTTCAATAGCTCATGTTGAGACCTAGTACACAATTAAATTTATAAGAAGAAAGCCAATGCGCTTGGCGTACTACAAATTACATTTATATTGAGATTGGATTGGAACAACCTGGAACTAGTAAGAACGGCCAACTGTCTCATGTTTACTCATGGTGATTTAATTACTGTAACGATTAACATTTCCGAAATCCGAAAGATTCATTTGCTAACAGTTTTTTGACTTCTGCCACACCCGCACTTAATTTGGAACTAAGCGATTTTGACAAGAAAGAAACAAAAAGATTTGAATTAAATTTTAGAAAAAAACTTCCACCCGTTCATGTATAGTTGTGGACCGATGATGATATAACTTACAAACATATGTATTTTGTCCATTCCATTCATTCAATAGACCGAAATTAACTTTTTACATATACCTAGCGTCATATAACTATTTCATACATATATATTTATATATCTACAGATTATTGTTAGGAATTGTTGGACATTAAGTAGTGGTTTGAGTGGGTTGAAAATTACTTACGAGCGGTACTTTTACTTCGCCAATGTTCTATCATGGTAAGACTGGCTAGTGTGATTGTCAGTGTGTACTGCGAAAACCTTGCCATACGTTCCCATGGTGGCCCACATAATCACCCCAATAAAGTTGTCATCACAAAGCTCCGTTCACTTTCGCCGCGTAATATATTCATTTGCACCCAACTAATAATTATTGAACGTGAGCTCATAGATCCAGGGTTGTCATTTGAATAAGACACGTTTAGCAACTTAGCGGAACGATAATAGAGACGATCATAATGATGATGACATAGCCATTATACATTAGGGTTCATAGTATAAAATACAAAAATAATCATGTACTTGAACTTCCATGTATACCAATTTGTTTCTCATCGTCCTATCAAGTGATTTTAATCAAATAAAATAAGCATATAATATAAACATGCGTTTATTTACATAAAACAGTTTGACATCTACTCTGACTATCAGACTTATTAGAAATAAAAAGAAAAGAAAAGAAAAATAATTTTATCCATAACAGAAACAATAACACAAAAAAATTAATAAAAAAAGAACAAAAAACCTTTGAAGAAAAAAAAATTAAATCGCCCACTCATTGTACGAGGATAAACTCGACCATAATCGATAACAATCGAATAGATTCTATTACGACCCATTAACTATTTATTATTAATCGGATTAAATTACGTCACCGTCCAGAAGTAGGCGGGTGGCAGCCCTAGCGCCAATCGTAAAGAAACGACACAAGAACGTCCATGATTCGCGTGTAACTAATAACAAAGCTATTATTATTATGCAGCCATCGAGTTTACGACGTTACGTGGTCTCACTATGTTAGGGTGTCTCCACATGTTATTACTAAATATGAAATAGCAAAGCGTCAGCATGAGATTCGAATAAGACGAATCCAACGGATATCACTGGCATTAACTGCGCCCATACTAACTGGGCTACTGTAATTAACAGTCTTATCACTACAGATCTATCACTGATCAATCATTGACCGTATACTTTACAAACTGACATTACCACTATGCCTGCAACTCTGGTCGAGGACGGTTGCAGGTGTCCACGAGTCCAGTGTCCACTCGTCGCTACAGCTTGCTCGTTTACTGTTCTTTGCATAAATAAATCTTACTACAATAGCGTTCACCGACCATGTCCTGCGTCTACTGCCTTATAGTGAATATTTTAGACTAGTGTATATGTGTACGGGCACCCCTATGGCACATTAAATAGTGGGAGCGATTAATTGTAATTAACGCTTTGGATATAGTAAACACACCGTATGATGTTCGAATCGAATGCGAATCGACAGGGGAATCGATAACAGCACTGCAACTCAACGATCTATAAAATCTACTGAGTAACTATAAACGTGATAATTAATAATTCCCAATTTTTATTATCATTATTTTGACGGTAGACTGCTCGCTGAACGGGATGCATTTTAAAACGGACCTCACATGTTTCAAGTAAGCTTAACCACCCACCCACACGAGATTGATTAAGTTATTAACATCAAGACAATCATAGAAACGGTGGCGTTTGTAGCGCACATAAATACATTTATAAATATGCGTCAGTGGTAGCAGATAGCACGAGCGTATCGCCGGCACAAGTGACACACTTCGGGCGATGCGACGCGCGAGCGGTTATGTAACGCGAATTGTTAAGTGCGCGTTAATCATCGACGCGGGATACGCGATAACGAGCGCCAAGTGATGCCGCCAAAGTGGGGGCCGATATGAAATTGCCCTAAAGTCCTAACGTCCCATAATACAGTCTTACCGATTTAAATAAAATGTTATATCGATTCAGTTGCGTACATACATACGTGGAGCTCTCACGATTGTCTCAATCGTCATCGTTGCTTATAGGGTTTCTCTTTAAGTTTATTTCTCTCGTTATAACGAGAAGAATTAAGGCCAATAATGACCTGGCGCGCTGATGGAATTTAAACGCAGACGCACTGAAAGTTTATATAGCGAGTAGCATAACCACAAACACATATTTAAATCTGTAATGTTAATATGCCAGCCGAAATTTGGAACTGGACACCAAATGTGAAAAACTGATATTTAAACCACTACGTCTACTTATATTATACCTGCTTAAAAATAAAATACAATTCCGTTAAGGTTTCCGATTTTATCTCAAAAATAGCTCGTGTAGAAATAATATCGCCCTAATTTTAATTCAAACCTTTAATTTATTCAACGACGTAAACAAAATGATATTTGAAATGAGAAAATATTTTTTACGGGCATCACGAAAGGTGGTATTCTGAATACACTTTTCATTTTACATTTCACAAAGCGAAAAAAAAATGGAAAGTAAAAAGAAAACACCGAAGCAGAAAGAAAAAACCTCCTGTTGTTTTTCATTCCGATCACGGCCTGTCAACTTCAGACGATAAAATATTATATTTAATGAACGGAGGACATATTATAAATATTACCTACACTTATATATTTTTATACGATACTAGATTAAGCTCCTGCATCTTTTCCTCGAGAGAAATGACAGCTCGGGTGACCAAAATTTTAAGTGAAGCACGACAGAACAGGACCTATGCCGCCTAGATGTGCACATGGATTCTCTTCCGAGACAGCGTAGAATGTTATTCATAAGGCTTTCTACACACTCATTGATACTGGGCGAACTTGCGACGACCACATTATTTACGTTCGTAGAAACCTGTAGGTATTGCTAAGATACTTGTCCTAGAATTAATTTGTCAAGTGTTATTTATGAAACGTGTGGGGAGTAATGCTAATGGAATTTCGAACATTTATTCGTTGCATTTTAATGATATACACAAAATAATAATATCGCAATTGTCGCAAAGTGCAGCGCCGTAAAATGTGCCTTCAATTTATAGCGTAAAAGTTAATAATACTCGGCCTGTGCTTGGCTGTTGGTCCGTTTCGATCTCACCAATTATAGGATGATTCCTATATAAGGGTTATTTTATGTATTCAATGTAGGCTTTTGTGGAAATTAACCTATGTATTGTCATAACTTTAAGCGGTAAAATAGCTTACAAACATAAACACGTCTACCTCTTAAATGGTTCTTAAAATAATTCACTACAACATGCGCCAAGGACAGTATGCGAATTATTTAAGATTGAGGACTTACGACGTCGCCATAAACACAATAGTGTTAATTGAAACAAATTGGTTGTTCAATTTATGGTATTTCCAAGAAGTACGAACTGACAAATCTTAATGTCATTTGCATGGTCTCTATTTTTACACGTCGTTTCTTGTCATAACTAGAATGATATATTTATTGTCTTTCACATTGCTATCTTACACAAAATTAGTGAATCAATAAGCGACTATTTCTAGAGTGATAAAAGAGAAACATCTCAAAAGTCAAAAAAATCAAAGTTAATCTTATATAATGGACCGTCAGATACAAAGATGTTGATCTTATATAGTCAGTCAGAAACAATATTAGCTGATCGATATAACTAGTTCTGAATCGCAAACGGAACACAATCCGATCGTCAACAAGAATAACAAATAAATCAAAATGCCGTAAATGTTTAAATAGGTTTTCGCAAAATTAACCTAACACTTAAGATGCAATAGAATTTTATATTAATTTAAAAACTAGTTTAATGGAATCTATAACCGTAAATCATACCAAGAGTTACAAGCGACATACTAAACAATTGAGGTTGATTATATGAGTATAGTCCCACTTAATTAATGGAACAGGACTGACCTTGCAGTTTCGATTTCAGTTTACGACCACAATTGGTGTTCGAATCCCCGACAGGTTTATTTTACTTTAAACGAAGGCATCGCGAGGAAACTTTTAAGTATTAAGAGTACACCATAATATTGTCAATACGTACGTATAAAGTCCACAACCCGCATTTGGTCAGCTATGGAAGACCACGATGGCCAAAAACCTTTTCATTCCAAGATACCTGTGCAACGGCCCAACCATAAACGGGTTCATGTTGATGATAAGATGTATGAATTAAATGAATATTTTGGTCGAATAAAAAAAAGCGCTAATTAACCGTGGAGAATATTCTATTAGCGCAGACAGCACGCCGTGAATGTCATAAAGCGCCATTTGTCGATGTAACAAAGTGGAATCTCGCGCACGACTTCGCGATCGTGACCGACCGCTGTTACACACCGCGTGTGTGTTGTGTGTGTGTGTGCAGATAGTGGGTGGTTGCAAATATTTGCATTGTCAATTACAAAATCAAGACTATGCAAGCCTGCACAATATTTCATTATTTAATACTGCATTTCAAAACATATACATATAGATATGTATTTCAGTTTAAACATACATGACTTCCAAACTGCCTAATGAGTATGCATCCTGACAACGCAGTATAGCAATTTATCTTAATAAGTAGATATATCTGTTTATCTGGAAAAACGTAGAGCTGAATCAAGATGGCCTGTCCGTTTGTAGACTGCAAATATTCATATATGAAACGAAAATTGATTAGCCTGTTTATGTATGTGTGTTTGCTAAATGTTGACATGAATTAATAGCCTGACGAACTATAATCGGTTATGTTACAGGTTACATATTTTATATCTAAACATAAAATGTTTGCACAAAATATTATAATATAAAAGTATTGAAATCATGACACCCGTGTAACAAATCATAGTAGGTCTAAGTCACAAATTATAATCGATTCACACAACGCGATAAGGACACTGGGTGTAATTCGAGTACACAGCCAACGGAAGTTAGAGCTCTCGTTAACGTGGTCGCGTCGAGTTTAATGGAAGTCCCGTGTGTGTTCAAATTGTTAGTTTGATGCATGTTCGTGATGCGCGCGCGTCGTCGCTTATGCGAGCATGCTTTAGCTCCGTGCCTGCACCGTTACCGACATACTAATCGTATGGTAGTCGACACGCTCGTCAGCATGATATCGGCTATGTAAATACCTTGAGAGTCCTTGCGAAAGGATAAGCTTTTTAACAGTTTCTTAGTTTCCAAATGACGTTTTAAAGTTTCCCTGATTATGGACGATGGGTCACGTGGTGGAGCATAGCATCTGTGAGACTACAATGTATAGTACAGTGACGTTAATGGGCAGTCAATCGGAATGGTATGTCCCTTACGAAATTGAGACATAGCGCAGATAATATATCTATGAACGTTTATCAGGTTATGTACAGTTGTATTCGTAGGAAAGATATGTATATTTGCCTCAAACAGACAGCATAATATAAAATAGAAACGGATTTTATAATTCTCTGTGACTGTCCTGCTACACCGTTGTAAAAATTGTTGTCATTAAATAAAACAACGCTTTATAAGTTGACAATGTCACAGCACAATTGAAGTCGATTCAATGCTGTCGAATAAGGGAACTCCCCCTCGACCAGTCTTATATGGAAAACAATTGGACATCTCGACACCTATTCCGCTATCATGCGACTGTGTCATTGGCCAAAGCCATTTCCAGATAGAAGCACTGTGACACGCCGTCCCGAATGCTCATTACACCGGCCTGGTACTAGGCGTTTGTTAAGGTATTGTGTGTAACCGAACATATTAGCGAAGCGGAATACGTGATAGATTATTTATATTACGTGAATGAAGTCGGGAAGAAGAGCTATAAAAGTGCATTTGGAACCGTTTATAATCGTTTATGTGTGTGTGTTTACGGTACTAATTTATATACTATAGGTTTTGAATTCAATTTTATCATTTTCTGAAAAACATATTCAAAAGTGTAAGCCGAACAATCCTTAACTGTTTCAAACTCACAAACGCAATGAAGGGTTACTGGCGAGCAGACAGATGACAATTGAGACCGTTACGCGGAGGAATTCAAATTGAAAATGAAAAAAAACACGGACTAATGTTGACAATTTAATAATTGAATACCCTGACTTCAGTATTAAATATGTACTTTCAAAATTTATATTTGTCAATAAGCTGTTCAAGATAGCACAGGCTATGTCTAATTTAAGATCAGAGGACCGGAGTGTTGTCACGAAATATATAATTGTTTTATTGAATTTTATCAATTTCAAAGAGTCCGTGTGTGCTTCAGGGTAAGATAAATTCAACTATTGACTCATTGTATCTGTCGTCCAGTTGTATATGTATGGAATTGGATAGGTAGACGACGTAGTCGCGACAATTTCCGCCGCTTATGCGTCTCTGGCCATCCGCGACGTGGACAATGCGACCAAACCCAAAACCGCACTGGTGCACTGGTGGATCCAACTAAACGAATAAGGTTGATAACCAACAATTATTCAATCACCGATTTGTTGATCGGCTATCTCAATATTGAGGTATGGAGAAATTATAAAATATTTCAGGGAACATGCATTTTGTATAATATCAAACAATACGTTGAAACAAAAGTCAAGGGCGATATCTAACGGATATAAATGTAAACGTTTTTAATTATTGTAAAAATAATTTGTTAAAGTGGAATTTATAAAACGACTATATAAATTGGAAAGACTTCGATAATATAATTAATGTCATCCAAATGCGCATTGACAATTGAAGACTGATTTGTGTGTTTTATGCTGTACAAGATAATTAATTTTAAAAAGAATTAAAGGGGCAACCCTAGCGCAGAGCAACGACCTTGTTTTATTAGATGATTGGAGCACGCCGCCGCCATTGGATGCGGCCGGGCAATTGTCACCGTCCCGTCAGATTGTTAGCTGATCGCTCCTAATCTGCGGGTCTCCTTAGACACATATCCAGCCACAAGGCTGGTGGTCTATTCATTTATATATCTACAAATATATGCATGCATGTATATAGTACGCGGGTGTAAAAGGGCTTTACAGTACATAAATAGTTATGGATACATAAAAATAAGTATGTTAATATCATGAATAATTATCATATCAACATTTTTATGATTCAAGTGTTGGACAAGGGTCTCGCCTCGGAAGACGAAACCATGTACAGATTATCACGTCGGTCTAGGACAGCTTGCAAGACTTCATGTGCCTTAAAGAGCATTAAGAAAACATCGTACTGTTTATGTAAGTGTCGTCACGACATTTGTATGGTTTTTTTTATATATGTATAAATGTAGCCAAGGGAACGGTGGCACATCGACCACCCGAAGGTAAGTGGTCACCATCACCTATGATCAGCTATGTGCACATGCAACGCTCGAGGAGTCATCAATTGTTTGTAAGCTCAGAAGGACATCTATCTGTTTATGATTCATTGACTGTTATAGCGAGTGAAAAATCACATAAGTTTTTTAAAGGCAAGAGGTGGGCACCATTATTAGACAATTAAGTGAATCTATAAACTAATTGTTAGTAACGTAATTAATAATAAATAGTAAAATAGTTAATTATTCATAAAAATACGTCATACACATGATTACGCGTCGACACGCGTTAAACGCTGACGAAACCTAACGCACCGTTGAATCACAACCATCGCGTTATACTCAGTGACGCGACGGGACAGCTGAGCGCGTACAACGTATCGCGGCCGTCTTCGCGGCACAACTCGGACAATGGTGTATTTTCTTTTGCAATTCACAAAATCACCGGGTTAAATAAACAAAAAAATTATTATTATACTGCAGTGTTCGTGTGAATCGTCACTTCGTGTAATCATTACGTATTCGTGCTATGTGTAATCAGATGAAAGTTTTGGTTAGTTTCCACAAAATAAATGTATGCTAAAATTTTGGTTTTTTTAGAGGATGGTTTTCCAATTTAGATCAAATTATAAAAAAAAACGGGAATACTGTTGTGCAAATAACCGAAATATTGTTAACCAAGGCTTACTACTATGATATGTGCGTGGGTGTCTCCAAAATCAGGTTGTGATTATCACTGAATTAAGTTTTCAAGCAGCTCCTTAACAAGTCCCCGATAATAAAGGCAATTGCGTGGGCACCGCCGTCACTCACATTGTGGTACAGCTCGCAGCGCGGCGAGACCTAGCGGCGTCTCATCGATGCACCGTCCACTGTCTCTATCTGTGGACAATAAATATTTTAAAGTTAACACATGCGTTAATTTAACCAGTTTATACGTGAAGATTGATAAAATGATATTATGTAATATTAATAAATTTTAATAAGTCTAGAAATTAATATGTATAATTCAATGCGAATTTTAGAGCAAAATTAAAAAAAAAACAACATATCATCACGCCATGTCACTACCGGGGCAAGCAGAAAGCACATAGTATCAAATATCTTTGTCCGTAGAAATCTGACGTTATAGAACAAAAACTACTAACAAGAAAATTTTATAATAATAATCATCAAGATAAGATAAAAAAAAAACTTCAAACATTTAAAGGAAAAAAGTATTAAACGAGTCCTACAAGGCTGGCAAGGTATAATGGCGTGATAACCCTTATTGCTGCACGGTGTCCACAGGCGAAGGCGACCGCTTGCCATTAGGTGACCCATAGGCCTATTTATCACTTTATTTAAAAAAGGATAATAATCTTTTATATTTTATACAATGTATTAAAATCACAGTGAACGACGATTTTTCCCTTAAAAGCCCGGCGACGCTTCCGGAGTCACAGCTGAATGTTCACTGTGATGAACGATCGAACTTTGATCGATTTCCTTTTCGTTTCATAAATTAAGGTGATTATAGAACAATCTGCGAATAAATAGTTTTATTGACGTATTCGTGGGTTGTTACAATATAGGTTTCATTTATTAACAATGTATTTCCGTACACTAATGCTTGATAGAATAATCTATTTTTGTTTAACGTCCGCAAGAAATATACTTCTTAATTATAACGATATCCCGTTCATTAATTGAGTAACAAGTTCAAATGATCTTGACCTTTAATACCTTTTACTACGATATCAAATCACCACAATCTCCAGCATTATACATTGCCACTTGGGGACACAAGCAGAACAACTAAACTCACGCCTACTCATACCACAGGAGCAATGGTACCAATAATAATTCATAATTCAATCATAAAAGGGTCGACTGGGAGAGAACGACATTGGCATTAAGTACACCCTTGTATCCATTAGCTTAAGGTGTTACATAAGAATAAATAATAACTAAATAAAACAATCATTAAAATAGACAAATGCAATTATTATATTACACCTACATGACACAGTATATACAAATCATTTATAAATCAATCATAGACAATTATTATATTTCTCGAGTATTTGTTAAATGTTAGAGGCGGACAAGGAAGATAAACAAGTGAAAAAGCATTCTGATGTTAGTCATATAGAGACCTTCAGCCCAGCGACCTCGGAAGACGACACTAGGTAGCGAAGTGCACATTCCCCGCTGTTACGTAACGCCAGCCGCCGCCGCGCCGGCCAGTCGAGCGTCG
>DWQQ01000914.1:0-10049 GCA_018244775.1 Oxynetra roscius flavomaculata | reverse complement strand
AGGTTTGTAAGGACAGAGATGTTTGGCACTCGGTGCTCTCTGCCTACCCCGCCAGGGACCTGGCGTGACGGTTATTTTTTATTTATTTATTTATTTATTTATTAATAATATTAACTATTTGACAAGACTATTTCTATAGTCTTGTTCGAGACCGGTTGCAGATTGTGACTGTTACCTGCTTGTTTCCTGCATTCATCAGGTATTAAAAGTCCCATCGGTATAATAATACCACAACACATACAATAAATATTTCACTAGCTTTGGTTCTACAAAAACTCACCGCTGAACTGATCGCATCCGGAATAATGCGTCAGCTATGAATAAACGATTTAAGACTGAATTTATTGCATCCAGCAACGTCGTCCCACTGAATTGTTGATGGTTCTATACATATCAAATATGTCTTTATTATTCAAGCTCTTTCAATCACGGAAGCTTTATTGCAATTTCTACCCAGTTTTAATATCAGTTTGTAAGCATTCCCTTATGAAATATATGCTTTTTAACTTCTATAAAGTACTATTACATATTTATTTGATGGTAAGAAACGTCAAAGGTGTTCTCGCTTAGAACAAAACGGAAAACAGAACAGAACTATTTTTTTTTTCAAAATTCCAAAATTAGACACATTTAAAAAAAATTAAATGTGTCTAAAATAGTCAGCTGCGCTATGATTAGTATAAAATGAAAATATATTTATTTCTCATGAAATAATAAAAGACCACATAAAAAGACGAAGTTAAAAGTAACTGTTCATTCATAAAATGAAAATTGAAAGATGAATAATGAAAATAATATTAGTCAGTTTGTTTGAGTAACAATAATAACAAAGTACATTTCATTAAATAATAAAGAACACATATGCTGATGTGTCGACATAAAAAGTTGGCTAAGATTTATTTATTTATTCAATCATTCCTGCGATTCCGATACTGATACTGAACTTGTTCTGAGAAAATAATTCCGATGAATTTTTTTGCTCTTAATATTAACGAGTCAATAAAAGTTTTTTTTATTTCAACGCGTTATACATGATTTTCAATTGAAAATTGAATATCTAAGTAATTGTTTTGCATACCGTACCTGATGTTAGTTAGTATACCTAAAGTTTATGTATTTCAGCTTGTTGTATATCTCATTTGTTTAAGTAATTTTAATATTTAGTTTTTAACAACATTCACGTTCATACATCTGTACGTTCTCACATTTTCGGTTTGATTATACTCTTACAATAAACATATTTGTAAATACCCATATTTGTTTAAATAAATTACTATTCTGTTCTATTATAATTCGTTGTCGTATTTTATTAGCTGGAGCCTCAACCCATTTGACGCTGCGCGCCGCCGATGCTCGCTCGCCCGTTATTGCAGCACGCTTGGAGCCTGTTCAACCATTCTGCTCGAATACGTGGTACTGCCGAACCGGCCGAAGTTGAGTTTGATACCCATATCGTTGCGAACATGCATCTCGATCTATACTCACTATCGAAAAATCACGGTCAGGCAGATGCCCGTTAATTAATAGATATGTTATGAATATATTCCTTGCAATACATATTTAAAATAAAGCTCTTATTTTATATAGCATCCAAAACAAACGTATTACAAAGGTAAGTAGCGGAGATCAAACATTTGCGTTCACTGCATCTACCTGTGTATGTCCCTTATTGAAACACAGCAGATGGACTCACACTGTGAGGAACGGAGGAAACAAGTCGACACAAAGCGATCTAGTGCTAACAGTTTACAGCTTATTGTAGTATGACTCTATAAACACTGTAACGAATGTAAATAGAATTTAAGCAACTTAGTGCATCTAATATGAGAAACTAAATTTATCATTAAAATATTAAAGAGCGTCAAATGTGTATATGATTTTTTTAAGTACAATAATGCAGATATTGCTGAACGACTACCGAATTTTGCGTGTTTACTTATACGGTCCCCTCAATGTCGTTTTATATCCAGATTGGACTGAAATAATTCTAGAATTATCGAATAACATTTTTGTCAGTTTCTTAAAATCAAAACAAAAATCATTTATTTGCACGAATATGGGTAACAGAAGGTTTTACAAAAACTATTAGATCGCCATTTTCAACCCTTTGCGGACATATAAATATTAAATATCTATATATGATTGTGACTGAACCGACATTTCCTTTCGCTCCTGGTTACATGAGCATCTTACTCATGAATGTATTGACTTATTTTTTCAAATGCGTGTTATATTTAAATCGTCGTTCATCTTCTAGAAATATCGTTTGGTTGATTCCGCTCGATACATCGTCAGACGATGCTTATCGCTTGGCCATTCCGGGTCGCGGCGCGATATATCTCACGCCGGCACAGTCGACTGCGCGCCAAATAAAGCGGAAATGATGGATTTTTGTCGATGTACATTACATTTATACAAAACGATATATGTATGTATGTATATTTTTGATAATCTTTTCTTCCTTTTTCTTTATTAAGTTAAGCAGATGTGCCTTTTCCTTGTGTTCGATAGTAGCGAAGCCGTCAGTAGTCACGGCAAGATCTTCTCAACGTTGATCGCATTGCCGCTGACGGGATACGATGCATTATCTGACACTGATACGCTCGGATGAGCACCAAATAAAGCGGAATACATGAATTTATATCAGAACGGGATAATAAAATACTGGGATAGCGCGAATCTCTTTTGCCCGACACGGCGGGAACGCGCGCCGTCGGATTCACACTTGCTCACCAGATTTTTGTTACATTGAAAAGTATACAGAAACGTTGATGCTCTGATATTAAATAAACATTACTTGTGCAAGATATAAACATGTGTTACAAATGTATGGAGCGTTTTATAGTTGTCAAATAATAATGATGTCCTACAAACAAACAATTACAAACTTTTGTATGCAAACCTGTTAAGTATTAGACTAAATACAGTTGTGTATTTGAAAGGTTTTAGGGTCGAATCACATCGAGCACTATTGATATTGCGCAATTATATACGGGCGTTTTTTTATTATTATCCAACAGCCACATAAGAAACTATTTCACAAACGATTGTAATAAAAATTATACAAAAACATGATTAAAGAGATAGTAACAACAATAAATAGAAATCAGATACATTGTGCTTAGCTTATAATCAGCGAATGAATATTATGAATTTCAAAATTTGTGTTCTGCGTAGATTTGCACGCACACAGATGTGAATATTTGTGCTGCGAATGTGTGCGTGTATGGTTACAGCGCGCGTATGTGAGTGCGTGTATGGTATTGCGTACGATACAATGATTATTTTAAATTAAATACAATATGAACATTTTTAATTAAATACATTAATTTAAGCAATGTAACTTCCTTATATGATTTACTAAAACATTATCGAATAATATCCATATTGGAGTAATGGTCTTTATTTTATTTGCATGAAATAGTGCATGAGGTGTTCAATAACATTTCAAGTCTCATATCCAACTTGTCACAAAAGCATGCGAATGTTACAATAATGTTGATATTCAGTGCAGAACGCGCGATACGACACTGAGTTACGGGCGCGTTTTGTAGTTGCACAAGGCACTACAGAGTAATAGCATCAGCCGTAGGTGTTCGGTGCGAAGATATCTGCTACTACCTGCCCCTACAGTCTATTTTAGCGGATATTTAATAATCTAGTACTTGAATAATAAACTATCGGCGTAACTGCACTAAGGAGTCTACTGTAAAAAATATTTATACATATATAAGTATGTAGTTTTCAGCTGTCTGGTTACCATAACACAGGCACTACCTAAGTGCCTCTATTAATATTGTTCTATAAATATTTGTGATAATTAATCACACATCCTGATCAAAACACCCACATTATCGTCCTCATACATACGCGTAATTATTATCTCCGGTATTTTGTACTCGCACAATTACCTTTCATATCACAAGCACAAATTTTAATTGTGAATACATTAATATAAATAAATACTTTAAATAGCTGTTTGTGAATTTATTTTAATATTTGTGTAATCCCCCTTTTAAAGCAGCGATCCATTGACGTGATTGCTGCCTAATAAAGAATCTTTCTTAATTTTTGTTTATGCTTATCTGATAAGTTTAACTTCATTATTGCGTCTACAATGGACCAAACTATCGAAGCACGGGTGTACACCAACTTGATTAGCCGTAAATAAAATTTTATTATTATTTTATTATTATTTTTATTATTATTATTATTTTGCTCAACAATGGAAACGCGCACAGTCGTTTTCCACAAATGATAAATAAAATTTATTTTAATACAAATTGTAGTGCGCGAAGTACGCTACGTTTAAACCAAGAAATCTAATTATGCTTGTAATTTATTGTGTCAAATGTTTTAACGACTCCGTTATTAGCAATTACTTACACTTTTTAACTGTAAAAAGCTCTTTAAATAGACTTTATTACACTAGGTATGTTTTATTGCTTCATTAAAAGCTTTATTTTGTACAACAGTGTCGGCTATTGATGGTTATGTTGAAAAGCTAAGTTTACTAACTATATATCAAATTAAATGAGGTATTTATTTTCACGTATATTCTTAGTAACAATGATAACAATATAATCATATTTATAGTAACTTACGCACGAAACACCTGATAAGCAACACGAATTATATAAAAAATCGTAATACACACATATTCTTTTTCAGACATAGAATAGATACTCTTGCTAATCTCATAACAATTTATCTTCGATTGAAATCAAACCCGCTACCTGTAACTCAAGTCAGAGTTGCTAACCACTGGACCAACGGGCCTGTCACTGAATACTGTTTGGTTTTCTAGACAGCAATCGATGTTATTATTAAGACTCTATTGTACTGTTTACAATGCGAGTATTTGTCTCTCGAAATATTGAATTGTGTATCATTTGTCCGCTATTGTTCTGGTACACCATGAAGTGCATTGTTACAGAAGGTGGAAAAAGTAATAAATCATTTGCGTATAATTCCGAAGAAATGTTTTCAATCATATCAATGACGAGATAACATAATTTAGTATTGAGAAAGGGTGGTAATATCATTCATGTTACATACACTGCCCGCCTTTTCTCATTATGCCATGCGTTTGCCTGGCTCAGAATGCAGTGTACGCTCTACGCTCTACCGAACTGAGCAGCGTCTACGCATGAAGTCTACGTTCTACCGAGCTGAGAATGCAGTCTACGCACTACGAAGCTACGCATGCAGTGTATGCGCTACCGAGCCTAGCGTGTATACTACGCTCTACGAAGCTACACATGTAGCCTACGCTCTACCAAGCTAAGCATGCAGTCTAGCAAACCTACTCGTACTAAAGATCAGCCTGTTCGGAAAAAACGTTTGTTATTCTTTCTCTTAAAAAAATATATAATAAAATTGTTGTTATCAGAAACATCCTTTGATTAGAAACTGCAAACAATCTTTCATCCCTTATTTATTATAATTATTTTTTAAACACCTATTTAAAAAAGAACCAATGTAGTGTGAATTATTCGATTCATCTCGATATCATGTTTCAACGAAATCATTCAAAGGTTTTTACTTAAAAACTTTATACACAGATATACGAATATGTATATGTACGTGTGTACACAGAAAATCCGTAAGTCTCGGGACGCCCGCAACTCTCAGGCTCGCGGATACGGTTATCGCTGCAGGCTCAGAGAATAATGGGCGGTGATTATAACAAGCTTTTTTCAAGGACTAATTAATCCGCTTCGCGTAATGAGAACCTTTTCCAACGATATTATCAAGGTTTATATACTTACGTTGTAATTTCTATTTTACGTTTACGGTTCACGTTCACGTGGTAAAAAATTACCATAGAAACACGACGTGTAACAAGATAACTAGATGTGGCCATGGTGTTAGTACGCTCAATTAACTACGTTTTGTTCTACTTTCTTATGGACAAATTTAGATCAGTACTATAAAATACATCGAATTTTAAACTGTCAAAGTCCATCGCAAGTGTTTAGACAACAAAGCGCCATCAACTCTTCTATGATTCCACTGATAGTCACCGATATTTTCTCAAAATAAAAAGGCTCAAATGACCATTAAAAACGAATTAAAAATACATCACACACTTCAAAGAAGAATACAAAAATTCCAAGGAATATAGGAGTTGACACGATCTTTTGTTGCTTAATCATAAATCACACCTTACATTATGAAATCTGAAGTGCTTGCTGGGAATTAAAAGCCCAAAGCTCCGCGGCGGGCAGTCCAAATTAAAATCGCCAATCCAACACTGCTTTCATTAGACCATACGGCATCAATACACGCCTTCATTTAATAGACGGTGATAAAATAGATTTAACTTATGTAGATTTTTTTTCATAAATTCTAGTCGATTAAATCTTATACGCTTCGTTACTTACCCCGTGCTTAAGTCGGCAAATAATGTGGCTTGTAACTTCCGGGTTCACATCGTAACGTCGTCCTGGAAACGAGTATTTTATCATTACCACACTATGTGTATTTAATTAACAGTGTATTAACAACAACCTTCACTATGTTATTCTGATATTTTTTTCAAAATATTGTATACGAGTACATATTACTTAGCTCCTCAAACACAGGCGAGTTCGGATTGTACGCTATTAAAGGCGATAATAGTCTAGAATAACCTAGAAATGACTGTTTACCATTTTTCATCGATAAAGTCACAAGCACAATTCTGCGCGTGACGAATTCACCAATTCGCTTGATATATACGCGTCGCGAACAAATTTATGGCGCCAGCGATTATGTGCTAAAATTTGTAGGTACAAAAACCAAGCTTTAAAATTTCAACAAAGTACATACAAGTGAGTTAACAACAATTCTATTTTAAAATACTTTATTCAAATTATTTATAAAACATTTATAAAAATGTCTTTCTAATTTCGAACGTTGTATGGTTTATCAAATTAAATACGCTTTATAAGCTTTAATATGTAAACAAAAAACGTTATATATTTTTTCAACTTTTTAAAGATTTGACCAACACCCCATTTATTGCATTAGTTTTGAATATAACTATACAGTTGTTAGGTAGTTATACTATCGGTGTTTAACCATACTGCGGATGTTACAAGTAGCTATGACATGATGTACTGTCATGAAAAATTAAGATATATTTTCATAAAATATATTTGTTAAAACAAATTTTTGTTACACATAACAATTTTTTTTTCACGACGCAGATCAAATGACGCCCAACTATACGAGGATCCTACGAACCTTGTAATAAATATCGACACGCCCATTGCCGTATCGTTCTATCACCAAACAAATTTGTGACGTTATGATATGTTACATATTACAAATCATGCACCTGGACATTTAAGATTGCAACTGAAGTATTTCGCTTTAGTCTTAAGCCGAAATTATAAGTGTACAAGCTGTTTACGGTGTAATAAATATCGATATATCGCATAGCCACATCGTTCTGTCATTAAACGAATTGGTGACGTCAAATTGCGTTCTCTTTTTTCAATATATTACATTCAATATTCATAAAACATTATACGCCGATGATAATTTACATAATATCTATTTCGACATATTTCACTGTTCTTATGTTGAAGATATCTTAAAAAGTGAAACGGGAATTTAATCAGATGACCCTAAACCATGAGCCTTAGATAAAAAACTAGTGATCGTTTGTTTTAAATAAACAATTCTGCAAATTTACAAATTACTTTGATTTCACTTCCGTTGTAGTTTGTAAAATATTTCAGATCAAGGAACATGCATTGCATTTCATGTTACACTCTACGCAAAAGGAATTTAGATAGAATATTCTGCAAATATGTACACAGCAATTTCAAATTAATACAATGATGGATTGAATAAATAAAACGAATGAAGGATGAATAACGTCAAATCAATTCCGCTTATTGCTCTGAAAGCCGTAAAAGTGTGCGATAATCAGAGCCAATTTGCCATTCCGTGATCATTAATACATAATACAAATCTTGAAGCGTATACAAACAAAACGAAATCATCCTCTATCTTTCGGCTTTTGGCTTTACGAACCATGTCAGTTCTTTGACCTACTAAAGATCATTTATGTTCAGCACAATTTTAATTAATCAACCTTATGCTGTACACAATAAGGGTGTTGCTGACTGCAAACATTTACGGTATTACATCGAAGTGGAACTGGTAAGCGATTATTGAAAAATGAACTTTATATATAGGTGAGAAGATTGATTTTATGTTTTTATACAAATCGTGTCAAAACGCCATTCGGACGAGCGGGAAGCGTTGCTATTAAACGGTAACACGCGAAACAAATGTTAAGCAAACATTGGAAGCAATGCTTAGCCTGTTAAGTGGTTGTGTATTGCTCACAAACGGTCATGCTATAAAAAGCAGGTATAAAAAGTTACAATTATGTGCTTTACAGAGGCCTGGACTGTTGGCGTAGTGATTAGCTAATCCAACGGGGTTTCTGGGTTCTATTGCCTCCCGTGACAATTATGTTACAAGTAGTTGTTCTGTCTGAGTGTAAAATCGTCTTATTGCCATAGAGTTTAATTTGAGATTAGATAATATATAACAGTATGCAAATGTAGAGAAGGATACTAGTCACTACATCAATATAATAATTATTAAGCAAGAACCAACAGAGAATACGAAGCCAAGCTGTGCAAGTGGTGATCACGCCTGTTTTCCATAGGGGTAAGCAGAGGTTAAGAATTTTCATCGGCTACAATCCGAACATTCTTTACCTTCTGTCATGTACCATGTGTCAAAATCACCACATGATACATGCACATAAATGTACAGACATATGTAAGTACCTGTGGATATTATATGAGATGATTGAACGTAGCAATAACCAAGTACAGGATCGATGAGTAAATTAGTTTAGAGCCCAAGTTAATTCGGTTGGATACTCGTTCACTTAAATAGCAACGGTGGTTATGAAATTAACATTTGTTTTCTAACAAATTTTTTCTTTTAGCTGCAAACGAAAATAAAGGAAAGTCGATTAAAATAACAAAATTAAAATTATACCATGTTTAAATAAGGAGCTCGCCGACGTGAAGAAAAAAACCAGACGGAAAATACAAACAACGGACGAGTTTACATTTCTGCACTTCGTTGTTCTGGCAAGCTGTGCACATATGAATTTCAGTCGGAAATTCAACTGAAAATTCTCCCCCAAAAAATTATTTTGCAGTTAGTTCCGTCAGTTGACTGAGTGACTTGTTCCACCGTCACGTGGTGGAACAGAAAGGCGGCGAGTTAAATAAACGAAGTACACATCGAAGAATAGGAAAATACTATGTCCCGAGCATAATAGGGTTTTGTCCCAGGAGTAAGGAAAGGGAGTGCAGATTTTATGATTGTTTGTGCTGCCTGTTGGTTAAGTGGCTAAGAAACCTAATTGCTAACCGGAAGGTCGTCGATTCCATTTCCATTCGGGTTAAGTATCTGAGCGATGCTTATCCTTTTTTAGGGTGTCAAGCTGTCTATATTAGTATAGATAAAGAAATCCGAAGATATATGTCTATCAGCTGTCTAGTTGCCATATGTGTCTATTGTGAGATGGTTTTCTTGACTTGTCCCAAGATTTTATTCTTATTTTCGCTGCAGCCTAGAGAATTGTGGATCGAGTCCCAAATACGACATTCGTCCTAGTACTATTGAACATCAATGTGTTAATACCACTGAGTGTTAAGTAGGAACGTAAATAAATTGTAATATGTACAATACGAATATACTCGTACGTGCATTGATTACCAGAAGCAGGATGGTGTGGACGGTCTAGACGTACTGGGACAGATATCTAAACGTGGAATTAAGATGTCTCTTTGAAGTCCGATTGTCTTTTTACGACTGATTTGATGAATCTGACTTGTATTAAGCTGAGAGAGAGTTAAACATGAAATCCCTACCCAGTAATAGTCGCCGTCTACTTTATGAATACATAGTTTAATGCAGGGATGAGCAACCCGCATGCGGCCCTCGAGGCATGTAAAAATTTAATTTATTTTGTATTTTTTTTTAATGCCGAGAAACAAGGCTTAAAGGATAACAAAAGTGTG
>DWQQ01000913.1:0-10050 GCA_018244775.1 Oxynetra roscius flavomaculata | reverse complement strand
TCTCGTCGGAATAAAGTCTGTCAATTCACTTCCGAGTGTACCAATTTGCATATTTTGATCCATATTGCTTAAATCTTCACAGGCCATATAAGGTCTCATCTCAAAACTAGAATTTTCAGTGCTACCGGAATGTTGAATGAGGGGCTTAATATGACCTTGAGATGTGTATTGCAAATTGTCATCAAAAGCGTAGTTCGGATCGCATACATCACCACATGACTGATTAAACAAATTCTTGGTACAGTCTCCTCTAATTATATGCGGCAAATCCTGTTCCGTAGAATTGTCGAAGTATCGTATGTAACCAAAGTTACCATCCCAGCTACTACTACAAGAAGAAATATCCCTAGAGCAACTTCCGTCCACGGCATTCTGGCGTGAAATTTTGGAGCTATTAATCTCGGCATCAGTGGAACTGGAATTTGAATATGACTCAGTGTTATCGAATTCTCTGTCACTCTCATCCGAATGCCTATCGCTGTCGGTATACTCGGTTTCGGTGCCGATCGTACCGTCGTTTTCCACTCTGAGCCTTATATGGTTTTTATGCCTACGCATAACTGGTATGCCTGTAAGTTCGAACGCTTTCGCCCAAGTCCTTTCATGTAAAAGTTTGCGCAACATTTGCCTTGTTATAACTTTTTTCTTTACAAGTCTCGCAAAGTATTTGGTCAACGAGTAATAAGGAGATGCAGAAGGGTAGCTAGGCGGCGGCAACGTCACATGGTAGAGGCTGCGCCGACTAGAGTTGATGCTAGACAACGCCCCTTCAGAAGGAGAACGGGTCAGCTATGTAAGAAATTAACAACATATAATTGTACGATTTGAAAAAAAAAACGATGTCACTACTAATAAAAAAAAAAGAATAATCATTTTGGTTTTTTTTTATTATATATGTAAACTTACATGCGGCAAAGAATGAGGCTGGCCAGTTTCGTGCGCGGGGCTGCTTGTGTTCGAATGTTTTTGCAACAAGCTGACCCAATTGTCCGCCTCGGCTTTAGTTTGACACACCGCTACTATAGTGTCAATCATGGGTCCACTAATTTCAAATGCATTTTTTCTTATATCCGTATCTTCCAATTTGCAAACTGTGATACCAGTTAATGGGAGACATCCCTGAAAGAGATAAAAAAATATATAGAATAGAAATTAAAGAAAAGAAAAGCAAAAAAAAATTAAAGATTGATTTTTAAAATATCTCTACAAGTAAGTACGAACCTCATAAACAAAAGCGGAAACCCTTTTGCTCACTGACAGTAAAAGGAGTGCCGAAGGGAATAAAACAAGATAGCGATCTTGATGCGACGGCCCAACGGCTACGCTTCCCATATGTAAAACATCACCCAACGACGTCAATTCCCCACCAGGAAAGCCCCTCACTTCACCAGTTACCACTTGAAGTTCTAGTTCTTTTTGTCGCCTTAAAGCTGCACACCCACTCTGCAATAAATTGTCATTGATGATAAAGACAATCAAAAATTTCTTACTTAGAAAAATATTTTTTTTTTTATTGTACAGCACATCCTTAGTTATGTTATATATTAAGTGAATGTTATGCGTATATAGCAAATACATCTTAAAAATGGTGCATGTAACCTTTGTGTGATCAGTTAGAAAACTTGCCGAATAAGAACACACTTTAATTTTTTATAATTAAATCATACTTTAAAATCAATTGTTTGTAACAATAGTTAAATCTCAATTTATCTATTATTGTCTATACATAAAAAGTTATCCTAAATCATATTTAAAAAAATCCATAACTATTTCATTTAACATGAATTTAATTAACACATAGATAAGGATTGTATTAGATAAGGTTTGTATTATAAATATCAGAACACATTTTCAATTACTTACAGCAATATCTTTATATACGACGGAAGCTCTGTGTGTGTCTCCTCGATCCGGATGGGCTTCATGGACATGCCGGGCTAGTTCCTGCAGCATCGCTGGATACTTGCCGAGTCGGCGGAATGGCTTCGATAACCCTGCAGTTAAAACTAGCACCCCAGGGCATACAGCACCAGCATTCTCCATCCATGTATTAAGCTCCTCTCTATAACAACAAATTTATTATTTAATCCCTTTACCATTAGGGAAAGTATGCTTTATTCTCTTACTAAATAATAGTATTGGTGTAGTAATAAATGTGTAAATCTAATTCAATGAGTAATAATTAGATGTAAATCTAATTCCATGAATAATTCAATGAGTCTGTGCCTTAATACTAAATATACCACATATATGTATATGTTTGGTTTATGTAGAATGTATTCCTAACAAACTTAGTTGTCATTCTAACACCAATAATATTGTCACTCCATGCTCTCTGCCTACTCCGCTAGGGACCTGGCATGACGGTTATTTATTTATTTTATTTATAATATTGTCAAAATTATATAGACTGTGAACAAAACCCCAAAACGTAACAAAATGGTATGGAAATTCTACATACCACAATGGGAATGTGTAAAATAATAAATAAAAAATATATATTGTTAAATATTTAAGCATCACTTTTTACTGCATCTAAATTACAAAGTAGTAGTGCCTACAAAGCATAACAAGTTACGGTATGATTGAAATGCACCAAGTTAATTCGTTCTCATATAAATCTTGGTAACAATAATCCAATGACACTTTTCATGTAGAAATATCATCCCATTTCAGATTAGTTGCATGTCTATGGAGTGTAGAAACAAGTTATATCCCGAAACCGGCCTGCATGCATGAAGAGACTGATGAATGTAGATGAAGCACATCAGGTTTGTATGGACATAAATATTTGGCACTCGGTGCTTTCTGCCTACCTCGGTCGGGACCTGGAGTGATGTTGTTGTTGTATAATATTTAGCTTTATAATAATAATAATTCACTTACTTGTACTTGTCTAAAACACAAACAGCTTTCGGATGTCCGGCGCAGTACGTTTGATGGACAGCTTTTATTTTGGGGGCCCATTGTAAAAAAAGACCTCCAACTCGCTGATCCGGCCCCGTCTTTGTGGCGCATTCCTCGAGTAAACTGAGAAACTGTTCGTGTGTTTGTAGCACCTCATTTATGTTACCCGTCAACTGTTTGAACTCATCTCTTGTTAGCCTATAAAATAGAAAATAAAATCAGCTATACTTTTATACACACAGACACACACACATATTATATATATATATATACATAAGTATACGATAACATAGCATAGGTGAATTTTTTTATTAATACCAAACTTATTGATCATAAATTTAGACTAGGATATAAAAGACATTTTAATACAAATGAACAGGCTAACAAGGCAGGTAGAGCAATAAAGTACTAGTACAGGTAACAACTGTACATATTGTTAAAGGATTTCAAGTTACAAGAAAATATTGTCTTTTTTTTATATTACACCATATAATATAATATATATGCAATTGTGGTTTTTATGAGAATCTGATGTCTAACAATGAGCTGATACAGTTTGATGATGATTGTATTAAATTGTTTTAATAAGTACAACTTAAAATTTATCATTGATCATCAATTTCCAGACAAGTTTTTTATTGATCATCCATAATATTTTTATGATAAAATATTCATTTATGAATGTTCCAGAAATTATATTTAAAACACATACATATCACTTTTCTCTAATGGCTGTAGGAAGTTGCTAACAAGACCCTGCATTTCGGCAACATGAGCCTTTTCAGAGTCAATGATATCTTTGAGGACGACATTTCGAAAGGCTTGGATCTCTGATGCTGCTCGAATGGGTGATGTTGTCAAGGAGCCAGATGTATCTGCAAAGAAATCTATATGTACAAAAATATTGTATTGAATGAATGAGATCAATATTTAAAACAAATATATCAACAGGTGAAAGGCTATTTCTCACAAGCAACATTTTGGGTGATGTTGACTTATATATATATTTGAATGTAGGAAAAATAAGTTGATTCCAAATATCACCCAAATAGATGCTTAACACAAAACACCTTCCAGCCCTCAATATATATATATTGCTTGTTAATAGTCCGGCATTATGAAAATGATATTATTGCAACACTTACTTAGCAATTGAATTCTTAACTCATGAATGTTTCTCCAAAAACAGTATGACATATTTTTGGAATGTATGATTCAACAGCCAGTCATTCTACATGTAAAGTGGCCTAATGAAAATATTTGTAAAGTACCTTTGTATTCTGTCACATAATTGCTCGGGAACCATCCTGTTGTCTCGCCCAAGGTCCCCTCCCACCAGCCTCCTTCCTCCCTCTGGGTGACCGTGATAATGTCACCTTTCTTGAAACATAGCTCATCATTGTTTTTGCCTTTGAATGAATAGATTGCTTTCACCAAGCAATTCTCAGTTGACATTTTATTTAAGCTGCAATACCATGGTTCCTACGATCAAAACAAAGATAAATCTATTCCGCTCCTTTAATATATAGCTAGGCGTGAAATTTTACCATTATCTAGGAAAACATGTCATTCGAACTGGGATGTAGATATGCGCCCACACTCAAAATCTATTCGTTTTTGTATAATAATTGTTCATTAATTGAATTCTCAACAATATTTTGGACGGCTTGTATGAGTAATGTATATGTCATAATCGAGAAGGAACCCGAAAGAATTTCAGGATATGATGCCAGAGACAGAGTCGAATCAGTCAGCGACAGTGCTTGCACTAGCCTCTTATAATACTAGTTATTAATATTACAACACTATAATAAGCACATACACAATACACAACAGATCTATGGATAGAAAAAAAATCAAAATTACGAATTATAGTAGATTTTCTGCGTACAAAAGTATTATAATTATATCCGCTTCACTCACGGTCTTCCAAAAATAAATACAACAGATAAAATATTCTAGTTACCTTTATTTTGAGAATCCTGACATTTGACTGACAGCCTAAATAATTGTTCTGGTATGTAAAAAAAGCATTGCTTAAAAATACAGAAAAATACAATACTATTATATATACTTGAACAAAATTAGTTCTTTTTAATTATTGAAATAAATTATTTTAAATTTATTCTTATGTTAAATATTACATTTTTAACTTCGAAGTTGAATTTGAGAGCTCCCTGATAAAGAAATTTCTTTCACTAAATCTGTCTCTTGTAAACATACAAAATAAAGAATTATTTAAGTGTTATTTAAATGTTAAGATGATTTAACATTTAAATAACGGGTAAGAAAATATGTCATTTATTAGAAGCCCAATGTTTAAAAAAATAAATCTCATACATAATACGGGCTATATCGAATTATAAAAGAAAGAACGTAACATGCTATAATTATTAATTATAAATGGTATTCTGAAGTAAAAATGATTTTAAAGCTCATAATACTATACCAGAACTTTTTATTTCTTAAAATATTGTCCACTATGATAAAAGGAAACAGAAATAATAAAACGGAAAATAGTGACAAATTTAACAATATTTTTGTTTTTAAAAGTATCGAATTCGACGAACCGACGTTATTTTATTTATTATACACATATGAACGAAACCT
This sequence comes from Oxynetra roscius flavomaculata, assembly GCA_018244775.1. Classification (NCBI taxonomy): domain Eukaryota; kingdom Metazoa; phylum Arthropoda; class Insecta; order Lepidoptera; family Hesperiidae; genus Oxynetra; species Oxynetra roscius. The sequence continues at coordinate 4,533 of DWQQ01000913.1, read as the reverse complement.
GTAGGCAAGCAAAACATTAAATAAACATTTGTAGTAAGAGCTTTCTGATTTGTATAAGCTTAACATCAATGATAAACTTCCTAGCTATTTAAGCTCTCATTGTGTTGGTCATAAGTATATGTGGCTGCTCAAATAATAATTATAATGTTTTAATTGGGATTATTTTTAAACTCTAGTGGAAAGTATACACATATTATTTTTGTAGAGTAGACCCCCAGCTCTCAACAATTATTGACGTTTGGATTTGACAGTTTGACGTTGATTGATAGGTCGATCGAACGTATGTACATGGATTTTCATGAAATACATTTGTTTATTGACGAAATCATGGGTTAATATTCTAAATAAAAAATGTTGATATAAACAAGATAATACTTATTTCAATAACTCCTTAATTTACATGAGTTTCATCAAACATTGTTTATTTACAATAATTTCAAATTTAAGCGAAGTGTTCAAAAATGGAATCATCATTAGAAGACAGTCTTTTTCAAAAAATACTTGCAGAAGATCAAGATGGTATTGATGAGTTATTGTCAAAAGGTATAATAAAATTTCATTAAATAATAAAATATGAGGTTACTTAAAAACACAAATCATACTAACAAAAATTATACATATTATAAAATAATAAAAGATTGCAATATAATAAAAATACTAACATAAAAATATTAATAACAAGAAATACATTATAAAAAATAATATGTCAATGACCAATATAACTACTATTTAAAGAAATAAATTGAAATTAATGCTCATTATCTATTAGTAACTAGATTTGCTGCTGTTTTCAGGTGCCAATCCCAATAAGATCACCCGTCTCGGAAAGACATGCTTAGGCGAAGCCGCCAAATATGGAAATACTGACATTGTCAAGTCATTGATCAATTATAGCAAATCTGACAGACTCTCGTATAAAATGGTCAGCACTCAGAGCATACCGAAGAAGAGGCAAGTAAAATGTCATAAACGAAAACTAAAAAACGTTGGTCTGAATTATGAAACAGTGGTGAAATGTAAGAATATTTGTGATAGAACTGTGAAGAGTTCCAAAGATACAATACAGAATGTCGCCTGTTCGAAGAGAGATAACTCAAAATGTGACCGAAATCAAGGATACTTTGTATATATACATAGTGATGGATCAAGTAGTGATGACAGTAAAATAAACAGTTTGAGATCTCCCATTAGTCCACCGTCTCTTGTCATATCGCCTCAAGCCGATCTAGAATGGGATGAAGATATAGGAAATGTTGCACCCACAACTAGCGAGGATGAGACTTGGTCATCAATGTATAGGTAAATAAAGGACAATATCCATTTTTGGTGTTACAAGTGCTTGCAGAAACAGTGTGGATCAGATTCCTGCTAGATGTAGCGAGAAAGACCTGGAGAATTGAAGAATGGAATTAGCATTATCAAGTGATTGGAACATTTAATGATTGACTGCCCACCCTTTCGTATACAGTTATTATTATTAATTTACAAGTAGCAATCCTAACAATAGGACCAGCAGAGTACAATGTTAACTTTATAAATTTTGTCATTTGTCATTGTGCCTGATTTTTGGGGGTTTTTTTTTTTTTGGCACTGGTGATAATATTAACTGTTAAGAAATAAAATAATTGTCGTCGTCGGGCAATAATCATGAACTATATCATATAAGAAATGATCTATAATAAATTTGCCATTAAAATAGTAAAAAAATGTTTTTTATAGATGGTACGCTGCTATATTAGAGAACACCGGGGCAGCTATTGCAGCGGCTTCAGTAGTGTCCAATGGAGTAGACCAACAGGATGCATTCATGAGAACGGCGCTGCACTATGCCTCTGAACAGGGCCACTTAGAAGTCGTAAAACAATTAATAGATGCTGGTAATTAGTGTAGTTTTAGAGTCGTTGTACTTATTATGTAGCAGATTCAGTTACAACCCACTTATTCAGATGATTTAAGGTACATTCATAGTTTTTTTTTTTTTTAGCTCTATTATTCTCTTTTATTTCTCCTAGATAAATAAATAAAAATAAATAAATAACCGTCACGCCAGGTTCCTAGCGGGGTAGGCGGAGAGCACCGAGTGCCAAACATCTCTGTCCTTACAAATAATAATGTCAAATATTAACTTTAATGCTAAAAATGTGACAGTTATTTCAAGAAATATAACCAAGTATAGTCTAGAACAAGTTATTGTTTTTTAATGGTTAACATTTAATTGTTATTAGGAAAATTTGCAGAATATTGAATGCACATTTTTAAGATTGGAATTGTGAGAAGACGTTATTTTTTAGGATGTAAAGTTGACATAACAGCTGGCGATGGATTGACTTCTTTACATGTAGCGGTGACAAGAAATCAAATAGATATTGTAAAGCATCTGCTACTTTCCGGAAGCCATGTGAATTATAAGACTCATGAAAAAATGACACCCCTACATTTTGCTGCATCCAGAGGATTTTTGGAGATGGTAAAAACACTAAATATCTAATTAGATTTACATAATTTTGTGCTGAAATATTATCATCTATTTACTAATTTTACCATGTATCTAAGTTCATACAAATGATTATGTATATTTAGAGAGCCATTGACTATAGATATTAGTGTCTGTTTGTCTATGGTCAGCCTATACTAAAAGTATCCTGCATTTAGGTGTGATAAACAATATACTACACAGATATGTGTGATGTCAAACACATTTTTAATTAGTATTTTAACTGTAACAGGTAAAGATATTGATAAGCAATGGAGCATATATAGAGGCACGAGACACAAATGAAAGGACACCGTTATATTTAGCTGCAGGCAGAGGACATTTGGATGTTGTGAAATACCTTATCTCAGCAGGGGCTAATGTTAACGGAGAAGAAATACATGGTTAGTGAATATGTTTAAATTTTTCCTCAATTTTTCTTTCAAAAGAAAATGATAGTTGAAATGTTAATAATTTAATTTTAAATAATCCACAAACAAGGTGTGTCCTGGTATATACCTTCATGTAGCATAGACTGCCCTCTCTACTCTGTGTACGTGCAGAAATCTGTGGAAAACAAGTAAAAATTAAGTAGGGTATACTCAACTGCACATTCATTAATGTAAAATACATAATAACAAACTTCTCAGGTTACAATTCATTGTGTGAAGCAGTGTGGCAAAGATGTGCGGATATCGTGGAGGTATTGCTTCGTGCGGGTGCCAGAGTCACACATTCACATAAATTACTGCACAATGCAATAATACAGAGACAGGTTAGTCGTTTTAAGATTTTCAGAATTTTATTTGTTTAAAAATGTTCAAATTTGGAAGTTCATATTCTTCGTCTTGAGGTGCTTGTAGCTCTGATGTGGTGTCATATTGCAAACGATCTGTGCTTTAAACAAAGCCAGGTGCATTTGGCTTGATTGGTGCTAGAGACATATTCTCATATGCAATCCATGATTTGGCTGGCGTCTTGACTAGTATGTCACGGTTGTCATCATACAATAACAATATTTAAATGTAGCTATAAAGATAGTTAAAAAACTTTTTCACAATCACCAATCCTCATGGATCAAGGCTGTGAAGTATGCTCTATTATTGTTCAGCAGTGAGATGTAATAAGGATTATAACTGACATATTAGATAGAATAATTTGTCATCAAAACCAGTATAAATTTATATTTTGTTAAATATTTGTAGGGTCGAATTTGAAAAGAACAATTGGAATATATTTAAAAGAGATATGTTCTAAAACGAAAGTAGACACTCAGTGCCAGTAATATACAAATAGCCCTAGAATAAGTGTAGACAATCTGAGTTTGAAGAGTTGATATGTAAAAGAAAATGTTATGTAAGATTTATTTTATAGGCAAAAAGGTACAGGTATTTAAATATGTAATCATCAAATTTCGCAGGATCAAATAGTGCAGCTGTTCGCGGATCTAGCCGGTGGGCTAAATTTAACAAATGATAATGGTGACACACCCTTACTGCTGGCGGCCCGACTGTCACAGCCCAATGTCATGTGTATGTTGCTCTCACGAGGTACGACTGCTGCGTTCTGTGGCGTGGAAATACACCATATTGTGTCTTATGAAGTCTTAAATGCCTTGATAAATTAAAAAAAATATGTTTGTAAGAAATAGGAAATTCCAAATATAAAATATTGTTTCTTAATGCCTAAATTTTATTACTTGAGTATTGATTAAAATTTCAGGTGCAAGTATCAACGCCTGCAATAGTTTCACTGGTATGAACGCCCTGCACGTTCTTGTCGAAAGTATTGATTGCCACAAGCAGTTTGAGGAAATACTCATATTTTTACTAAATCACAATATTGACATGAATGCAACTTCTCTCACCGGCGACACCGCTTTGAACCGAGCGCTTTTGTTACAGAGGTAAGCATATATCTAGTTTATTTAAGTTTAAAGTCCATGCATACTAGCACTGAGTCGATACGCAGCAAAATGTGAATCGTACAGTTAAGTTTAAAATGTACAAGGTTTAATTGTTATAACCAAGTGCTTAGCATTCTAAATCGCTGGTTACGGT
>DWQQ01000912.1:0-10057 GCA_018244775.1 Oxynetra roscius flavomaculata | reverse complement strand
TGCATAAATTAATAAATTAACAGACAGGCAAATAAATCCACTCAGAATTCGCAGCGGAATTGTATCAGCATATGTATAACGGTAATTGTAAATAAAATTGTAATGCTCAGTTACGGCATGGAAATATTCGGGATAAATAAAAAAATAATTTCCACATTCGCTAACTTTCACTTTCATTAAATTGACTAATTAATAAAATCTTTAAGTAGAAGGTAATAAATTGTATTTATCATATTAAAGTAATACAATGTACGTATAGTAATAACTGTAATTTTGAGTTCTTAACCACGATAAAAAATGTGAGGCGTTTCAAAAACATACATGTCTACACGCTGCAATTAAAAACCAATCAGTAACCAAAACCTTAATAAATAAGGTAAGGTATAAAGGTATAAGGATGTCAAAATTTTTTCATAAGGAGAACGTTCTTTGTATAATTCATTACGTAAGATGACAGTTGTAGCAGCCCTGTAACGTCATGCAGTGCACGGAGCCACAAGTATTGTGAATGTGCATAAATCAGCGATTCGCGCCAGATGTCCGAATTACGAAACACGCAGTGGGAGGTAGTAATAATACGAATTCTGTCATTGTTTGTAACATGGAACGTCGTGAAGGCGTAGGCAATGATGTACTTGATAACGAAGACAGGTGAATCGACTTTCTATTGTAGCACATGACTATTCATAGCGATACAAATTCGCGGTAAAATAAACTATCAATACTAACTATACTTGTTTAAGGATGCCATCAATAATAAAAACAAATCGATTTTAATTATTGTAATTGAAATCGCAAAAAAACATTATGTTGATATTCCTTTTGTCTGTTATTAATTCGGTTCAGTTTAGTGGTCAACCGGTCCGCCGTATTGGGTAATCGTAAACAGTGTAATGTAATGTAACATTAATTAAGTAAAATTAATTATTGTTTAACAGTACATAACGCTTTACCAACCAGGTGATATTTATCTTTGGCGTGCGAAATAGAGCGAATCGTAAGCAGTTCGGGCACATTAATTACCGCCAAATATATTGCCCATCATATATATGTAATGAGCGTGTAGTTTTTATTCAATGTAATATTTTAACAAATAAACCCTCGGCTGCAAGGTATCCGCGTATGAGCAAAGTGCAACGTCGAAAGGATAAACGGCGCGGACAGAACAAGAGCCCCGAGTGCCTTACAGCGGGGAGTGGTGCTTTAGAAGTAACTCGCGTTAAGCTCTTCAAACCTTTAGCACATTTATTGCTGAGCATGGGAAATACGTTTGCAGGTTTTAAAGTTTCGGTTCAAAAACGTGATTTATATGAAATGAGGTAGAGAATTGGGTTGAAAATTATATTCGCAGGTATTATTCGCCCTGGATGCGTTTTCTTAGGTTAGGCAAGTACTTAAAACAGGTCCCATAAAATAGGCGTGACTATAAATAGATAGCAGTATAAAAGTTACACTCGCTGCAACTGCGACTATCTGCATTTATATATTCTATCAGGTATGTATAGATATATACAGGTTTATTTAAAAAAATAAATTTAATATTTCCCTGTCAATCTTCGTATGTACTCAAAATATTTATGTCCGGTGGATCTAATCTCTGGACTCAATTGAATGTTTGTATCTTCCTTTTCTGGTTCCAATCTAAGGTTCTATATTATATTAGGTGCTGAGAATCAACAGAAGATACTTAATTCTTACAACCATTTGAATACACATACAGTAGGAAGGTAACTTTATGCAAAAAATATTCAGTAAACGTGATCGTAATTGATTGAATGAAAAAAATCGAATAAATACATTTTGATATCGTAACGGACATGTTATGTGAGAAATTTACTACGCTCGACAGGCATGCGTTACTCAATGAATGCAAATATCTTAAATAAAGAAAAAAAAAGGCTGCGACACACTTCACTGGCTGTGCTGAAAGCTCGGTTGTTAATAATACGATCATAAATCAAGCACAGTTAACTTTCATTCTCGATACTAAACGAATAGAACTTTCAATGAGATTGCTGTACATGCATTAACAAATAGAATAAGAACGACTCTCTTTTGTTTGTATGCACTTTTTTTACTATTTCGTCGCAAAACATGGACGAATTAAGGTTACATTTTGTTCGTTAAATATTCTAATATTTTTTCTCTTTTATTTAATGCCAAAAAACATATTTTATTTTTGTTTATGTGAGTAGCCATAAGTAATTGAGTTACAAAATAAATAAGACATTTTAATATAACAGTAAGTGAATACAATTCAGCTTATGTTTCATTAACATTTTTTATTTTAAAATTATTCATGTATTCGGTTTAGTACAAATTTTGTTCATTACTTCATGCAATTATTTCTTTTACCGGTAATTACATACCCATTCGTTTAGGTTACATCAAGTAAAAACAATTTATTGATCACATTTTTATTACTATCCAAAAAATATAGCATTTGAAAAAAATTATGATAAGACACCGAGATTGATACAGAGATATTCTAAATAGAGTATTTGACCCAAGTTTGTCTTTCATTAGTAAACTTGTATGTTAGATAACAATATTGGAGTGTTCTTCAGCCATACTTATTTTCTGGCACAAGCGGTGACGTAATGACAGGAAGGAATATCAAACACAGTTCACTGACTCGAACTAATAGTAGTCAGTAAGTTAAGTACCGGTAAACTATAAAATGGCCGCAATAAATATTACTATTGAAATGCAAACAATTTCAATATGCAGCGAAGTGAATGCACTTGTACCATTGCATAAGTTATCCAAAGCATAATACAGTTAATATCTCCGCGTAAACTTTACATAAAAGTGAAAATGTGAACGCTTCCTTTAACATTTTTAATTTCCTAAGTACACCATGGCAACGGTCTGATTGCTTAGAAAAGTGAAACTGGGACCGACGACCTGTAATCACAGTGCTTCGGTGCCAAGCTCACTTGATCTCTCCATCCGATATTGCACTGAGAATCGTGAAGGAGAAACTATGACAAGATACTCGGATGCATTTTATAATTCTATTAGTGTATGTATGCAAAAACGGTTGTATTAAGGAAGTAAATTTAAGTAACTGACTAATCATTTAGTAAGTTATGTAGCTAGTCGCATGAAAATCCACATTTTTAATGAATATTCAGATATATCTCTTTATTAACAATGTCTAACCCGGCTGCGGAAGCATAGTAGTGTCGAAAGCTAGAAGATTAATGCATGTAATTAAATTATACCAGTTGGCTTTGAGATTTATGATGAAAACATACATACATATAGTGAAATAGTTGCAGGAATTCAGAATCTAAATTCTGCCTGCCTCTAGTTAAGCTGCGAGATTAACAAATAGTAGGCGGGGATAGAATTTACGGCTTGTTCATCCCGCACTTCGCAGTCTCCCATTATTCATGGCACTCATGCAATTAAGATAAGGCCGGGCGGCGTCCCGTATGAAATTCAATTTGTAGCAAAACGCCATTCTGTCTCATATCTAACGTAAGGAATAAAATTTGAACGGCAAAATATTATACACCTTTATGAAAAACTATTTTGTTAACGATTTATAAAATGTCGTTTATTAAAGTGCTCATGTTCAATGACAATAAAAAATAAAACATTAACAAGTTCTGCTAAGTCCAAGAAAATTATATGAAATCGCCATATAAATCAAATTAATAAATCTTTAATTTAATGAGATAGATAAGAAAATAATTGAGTGTCCTTAATCGTGAGTTAAAATTACGGGCATTATTATGCAGTGAATTTTAAAAATTATGTTATATCAAGTTACTTTCTTTTCGTTACTCCAGCGATTCACACTCCTATATTATTCATGAAATTCATTCAATTCAGATAAGAAGCGTCTTGTAAGAAATTGAATTTTCAGCAGCGAAATTGCTCTTTGTATGTGGCCATAAAAGTTTAATAAACTTTCTTTGTGAAAAAAATTTTAATAATTTGCCATACAAATACAAAAATGGATATGCACACAATAAAAAATATTATGGCGTGCAAGTATATCAGAATATGAAAATAATTCTATATAGCGATAATCTTCGAGAACGGTCCTCTGTGTTTTGCATAAACGCAAATTTATTTGTACAAGACACGCCGACGCTTAGCTGCAATTACGCAAGTTTATTTGCACGTGTTACACGAATTGCCGTAAATATACACCGTAAGTAACAAACACAGACTACGTTTTGTAACGTGCTTTTTAATAAAATCGGGTTTTTTTTTTCACTAAAAGCAAATGAATAGGTCTAAAGTACCGACAAATTTGATTAGTAAGTATTTTCCTCCATAGATAATTTTATGTATGAAATTTTTCATTTTTTAAATGTCAAGCTCTATATAGCACTTTTGTTGATAATTACAATAATAATGTGTTATTATCAATATAGATAGATATTTATTCTACAAAATGTTGACCGACCTGAAATTTAATTAAGGTACCTACTAAAATAACACTTATTCAATAAATGATACAATAAATAACAAGAATAGAACACAAAGACCTCTCTTAAAGTGCCCCATTTTTTATTCTCCCATTCATCATAACTATTTTTTTTTATTCCATTCTTACTTTTCTACTTGTCTAGCACAATTTTACCATCGACATCCGCAAACTGTGATGTCTATTTGATCCACAACTACAATCTTTAAACTTCTGCAATCGTTATAAATCCTATACTAAAACATTTGACATTAGGGTTGGTGATGCGGCGCGGACGGCATCTATACACTTCGCGTTGCGTGTCCCATTGGGGATCAGGGGTCAATCGCAATTGAGCGCTGAGCGGTCCCTTCCTGAACTCGTCAGCGATATAGTGGATTAACCATTTAACTGTACCTGATTACAAGTGACGTGGGAGGGAGAGAGATGAAAAATGCTGCGATTAACTACAGTGTTGCCAATGAGATGTTTTCGATTAGACTACTTAGTACTAATTACCGTAAGACTTAAGAGGATGTCTCTTTAATAGCTTATAGATATTACAACGATTATTCTTACGTATAAGGAACATTCGAGATGGAATACAATTATGTATCATGTAATACATAATTATTATAAAGCGACAACGAAAGCCTGAATGCATCGAAGAATATGAAAGGAAGTTACTTTCATTGCAAACCTTAAAGAGGCATATAAAAAATATGACGTATCAAAATGATGACAAGAGATGAGACCTTAGGTGGTGAAAAACAATATTTGTTCATTCGAAATTTGACATTTTGCCGCAAATGAATCGTGTTCTATTTCGAATTGAGCAACTTACAAGGAACGGCACTTGAGTCCTGAGAACTTGAGCGCTCCGAACCTTGTTACGGACGACTCTAACGCGACTCGTAGTAAATTGTTGAAAACAATGTTCTGCAGTGGAGAATTATATATAACGCTAGACAGAGCTGTAAGCATCATATTGCTTCCTACTACAGCATCTTCTCATCCTCGAGCCGTTCGTTCTCACAACTCGCTAGAATTTATGTTCTAATTTACTCATATTTTCCATAGCTATTTTATGAAAAATTTCCTCCTCATACTAATTCTTCTGTTTTCTACCCAAGTCTATTTCTGTATGTGCTGTATATCTCTAGAGTTTCGTATCTCCTGATTTATCTATTTGTCAATTTTTACTTTCTAAAGGGCTGAAAATACAAATAATAAACTATTATTCAAAACCCTATTTGCAACCTCTCCAATGTATTACTTCTTCGCTTCTTTCAACTTCTTAATTATAATGAGCGTTTACGTTGTATAAATTCAGGAAATTTCTGATACCGAAAATGGTGCAGCTAATAAGAACTGCAACAAAACTATTTATATACCATACAAATACCATACCATACAAATTTATCTCTGTAATTTCAATTTTATATCATCTATCGTTAATTGATCTTGGAATATAAAGACATATAATGTGAACAGATTCCTCGATCTACAAATTTAGGTACAATTTACGTACCCAACTATTGAGTGTTACAGCTGAACTAAGCGTTGATAACCCAAGTACTCTTCAAGTTTCGGCTCTCTTGAAACTACAAGACGAGTCTCTCTTTAATGGGAACTCAATAGGGTGTTCAATTAATTGCACTGAATTGCTGAAACAATACACTCTCTATGGAGCTTTCAGATAATCAAGTGGAGTAATTACACGGACGGAGGCGCTCCTTCAATACGGCTGCAAGATTAATCCAATGTATTACAATTGTTGGCACTGTGATTTTTTTGTTACGTATAATTCAAAAAAATATAATATAATCAGGTTTTTTCCTTATAGGGTAAGGAGCTGATACGTTATCTACATTTGGTAGAACGAGCAGAAACACAGCTATATATTAATGGGTAGATAAGGCTGTATACTGATAGGTTCTATTAATACTATGAAAAGTAACCATTAGCTATTTCAATGCCACAAAAATCAACATAAATTTAGTCCATACTAAAACATCGCATACAATGATAATAGCGAACACATTGCGAAAAACTGCCACATACAGAAAACCGCACAGTCAAAATGACGACAAAAGCCGTGTCATTATAAAATCTAAACAAAATGTTCCTACATTGTATTTAAAGAAAATGATGTACATTCACACTTACATAACGCACCGAAGCTTGTCGACGTAATATTACGAGGTCTATTCAATTCATAGCAAGTAATTTGCGGGAAGTGTTGCATGATGTATTAAAATACAGATTTTCCTTACTTTTAGAAAACACGGGAGTTGCAAGCCGCTATTCAACTGAAAGGCTGCTTGTTAACAAGAGCAAGCGATAGTCGTTATCGGCTGCACAGGTATCAATCAAAGCTATTCTTTTATAAAAATGTATTCGAAGTTTTATTTACGTTTGGGAAAAACAACGGAAGTTGTCCTGTATCTCTAACTGATAACTTTAACCCTAGGCAATTCTTGTGCTTTCCTATTTGCATTAAAAAACTAGATCCACAGGAGACGATATATCGCCAAAAAACAAAAGGAAAACCGTTCAAATACGATGTGGATAAAGATTATACCGATTCATTCAACTTATAAAGGATTCAAATAAAAAAAATATCTCATTGAATCCTGATTACGACACTTAAAAGATTCTGTTGAATCATAACCCTTGTAAGCAATCCCATGACACGTTACTTAATACACGTAATGAATACTGACTCATTAGTACAAATTGTATAACATATAGATTTTCAGATAGACAAGTACCATTCAGCTGGCCGCTCTCCGGCACCTTTCAATTTAGTGGAGGTAATTTGCGAGAACATTACCTGCAGCGCGGCTTTGTTGCTTTGCAACGGTGTTGCGTAATATGGAACGTCAGTTGCAAATCAATGGCTACGAGATGGCATTAGTTAAGTATAGGGAAGTGCTAACGTTGGTACTCGTATCCATTCAACAACATTATAAATGCATTTCCCAATAATTGATTAGTACAGTAATTTGTTGGAAATAATTAAAAGTTATCTGTTCCAAACTTGTGTTAGATATTCACATATAATTATTCATACAGTACTAATATTGGAATACGTCTCACGTTTTAAAGCAGTGAATGTTTACATTAAACACTTAAAAATCGATTTTATCGTTATTAATATATCGATTTACTCGTAACTATGAAAGCGAGACATTCAGTCTGTCTATTTCCAAATGGAAAATTGATTCGAATACACAATATAAATATTCCATGCCCAGTAAATATATATATAACATATTATATTAGCAGCAGTACAAAACATTTATGATTTAAGTATATTATTGTATTCGTCTAATAGAAATTTTTATTTCATAGGAACATCACTATTTGTACTTCGTGGCATTTGGCCTTTCGCTTTGTCCGGGAGTTTGCCAACGCGTTAACCTGAAGTGTGCAACACAACTTATACATATCCGACTTATCGGTCAATCTTAAAATACATTTGTATACAATATTTAAAGGCAATAACTTGCTGTGAAAATGCTAGCCAAAGATATTAGAATATCAATTAAATGCAAAATTGTCTTTAATATACAACTGTTTCACAAAGAGGCCATAAATAATAATTTTTATCTCAGTTCCAATTAGATTTATGCTGTGCACTCATTTCTGCCGTGAAGCATTTTTTATAATGGCAGTTTGTGTTTTGGTTTGAAGGGTGTGGTTGCCAGTTCACGTGTATACTACCACCTCATTCCTCAAGAGTACCCAAACTTTAGCGACCGACCAATAATAGGATTAATTGTTTCCTATAGTCGTGTTCGGGGTCGTTTGCACATGTCTATGGCCACTTGTGACTGTTACATACCCGTTTACCACTCTCTTCGCATAAAAAAAAGATTACTTTCAAGTTATCATGCCGCCTATCTACACAGTGAGAACCGTTAACAAAATTGCCGCATATTCGAACTACAATCAAAAAATTATACATTCGATATCAACCCAACAATGTAGTAAAACAAACCCCTCATTAAAAAAGAACCAATCGCATGAAGCTGACATTACGACTTGTATTTTAACGTCGACCGAAAGAAATAATCGATTCGCACAGGCCAAACAAAACCAAATTCAGTAAGCCTGAACAATTGATAGTTTTAACCAATGACAATGGTAAACGCTAGTTAGTCTATTAACTAAAATAGACGCACTGAATAAACGCAAACGATACATCAAGCACGGCAAGGTCCTGGCGAGAGAATGACAAACTCATTGCGTGCCTACTGCATTCTTCCTGCCTTCACCGGACCACCTTGAATACGTCTCGAATAGGTCTCGGCGATATTCTTGGATAGTCAAATCAATGTAACGATCTATGTATAAATTATATCCCGACTTCCAGACCAAACCGCACTTGCGACACGCTTATGAAACACATAATTAACCAACAAGGCTATTGAAAGTCGAATTAAATTCTACCCATTCGTTTATACCTACTGGTGAATTCTGTAAGCCCGTGTACAACATACATTTCGTATTATATTATATTACCTTTTTGTATGCCATCATCATATTCGACAATTCTACTAAAAGGTTCAAAGCATTCGCCCTTACACCTAATTGTATTTGGCCCTAGCAGAAGGGGCTTAAACAAACAACAAAGTAAACATTGGGCTAGGTACCCGCCCTCACTTTAGTATCCTCGCTTAATATTTGAAGGATGCGTGGGGGTCGTGTAATTTGTTTTGAATGAAATTATGTACGAACATTACGCGTGTAAATATGTAATTTTATAAAAATCATAATGATTACGTCAAAAGCATATGATAAATAGACATAATATTCTTACCCAGATATTTTCAAGTCCTCCAAAAGAAACGAAAGGTATCTCCCAAAAAACGGAACGTGAATTTCATGCGATTGGCGAATATTTTTCATGATTTCTACAGTTTATATTTAGATAATGCATACATTTCATACGCTGACAGTCGTTGCTAAAGTGTATACATTACATTTCTTATACACAATATAAATACAATTTACATGTCCAACACTTGTGTACACAGAGCACATCATTTCAAACTTCAAAACACAGTCACGTTCCATTCAATTGTTACAAATACTTCAACTGTTCGAACTCCATATCAAGTATAGCGCTCCGAATATTTTTCCACCATGTTATTTTTTGTATACACGAACGAGTTTTGCCAAAACTTTTTCGGTAGGTAGGTACTAACGAATATTTATCCTCGAAAGTAAAACTCAACAAGGTTTACCTCCCTCTGGTCGTTATGACATAAACTGTGATAAACTACTACGTATACGAGTGTTTGGCACCCGTTTGCAACTTTCCTAAAGTGTGACCGCCTCACCGTTACACTTCGTACATTGACGAAATATAATATGACTCGCGCCTTTCACGCTCAATTTCACGTGTCAGCGTTTACTGAGCCAGTTATGTGGCTTGCGTGCGTCAGTTTTCTATCTATGAGAATTTCGGATACGACGAACAAATTGGTTACACGTAGCTGATTTATCTCAAGATATGGTTGAGGGATTAAAAATTCGCTTTAAGAATTAAATAAATAAATAAATAAATAAATAAATAACCGTCACGCCAAGTCCCTAGCGGGGTAGGCAGAGAGCACGGAG
>DWQQ01000911.1:0-10061 GCA_018244775.1 Oxynetra roscius flavomaculata | reverse complement strand
AACACGGTCGGCGAGAGTCAGGCCGCATATGCGGCGCAACGACCTCATCTCGACCGCGTTTATCTTACTTTCATCCTATGTATGTGAACCTATTCAATATATAAATGTGAAATATAACTATCAGTGCGCACTTTGAGTCATCACCTACAAAAATAGACAATTCTTTCCTATCGGAAGTCCTTGAGATTAATTCATACACAGACATCTTAGCAACGTTATACTATCGGATGATTCGTATGCGTTATTTTATAAGAAAATCTCGTCTATTTCGCGCAGAAACTTCCCACAGATTCCCAAATCCACCCCCGGGCCACCCCTGCGCGGCGCGAGCTATGCAAATTAACCAATTAGTGAGTTTATCGATCCAGCGAGCAATGATTAATTGAAGCGTTTACGTGTTGTCCTTTGAAGCAATCAAAGTGTTTGAAACTTTATCTTATCCAGTGTTTATAACTCACATTCATAAAGATTGAAGATCACATTGAAGCATTCTTGCGTACTCAATGCGCCTGTTCTCGTAAATTCAAATTACTCCTCAGCCACTTCGCAGGTTCAGCTTCTACTCCCATTCCTTCACTGTTCATGCGGTCAGATTGTGGATCTCACTCCCGGCTGTAATAAGAGATTTAAAAACTGGCGACACTTTCAAAAACATATCAAGAAGCATTATATTCATTCATATTAATGTTTATTGTATTTTTTAGTATTTTTATTTTACTTTACTTTACTATTTTTATTTTGTCTTAATAGTAAACACAGTATGTGTTCAATTATGAACTCCTCTTGCGGGTTTGCTGGAAGAGATTTCTATATTCGGTAAGCAGTATCCTTGTACATATTTTTTAATGAATTCATTTCTGTATCGTGTGTACATAAATAAACAAAAAAAATATGACAATGAGCGACTGCAGAGAAAAGCTTGAATGTCGATCCAACTGTACGAGGACAGGTGTATCGTTGAGGATAAATAATTAAAAATTCTATTAAACATAACAAAAGGATTGATAATAATAGTCGCTAAACTACACGTACACCACTATCTCATTGCAATCTAAGCAGAGGCACGGGGTTTATTGTGACCAGCCGACTGATACATCAGCTGTATAGCTGATGTATGTATGTCTGTACCTTAAACAGCTGTCCTAGGTGCTTACATAAACAACGTCACATCGGGACAGAACAAATACATATTTGTCTTCTTTGGCCCATTACATATTTGTCTTCTTTGGGAAGCGAACGCACAACGATATTTATCAGATGAAGTTTAATAGTCGTTCTGATTTATGTAGCTGGAATCCTTGTTACGTTTCATTACTGGGCTTGATTCTCTCACTGAACTGCGGGAAACCTGGGCTTTGGTCGTTAAGCCGCTGTAGTGCGGACTCGTTGTTCGGGTCAGAGGTGAACCTGTCTGCCGGATGTTTTATATTGTCTTTAATGCAGTCGACAAAGTTCAACAATTGACAGCCAAAGGCAGCACTGTGATCCACTGCTAAACATACGATCGGACACGCGTAAACGTTTATGGAAACTTGCTACTAATAGTTATTCATCAAAATTTTCCCGCACCCTTATGACCTTTTCATTGTTACCCTGATGGAGCGGCATCTCTTCTCTTAATCAGAAGCTATAGGTCTTAGTCCGCCACGTTGGTTAAGTGCGCTTTGATAGACTTCATCGGCTTCTGGGAAAATGATGAAGAACTGTAAGGTGTGCAGGTTTTCTCTCGACGTTTTCCTGCACCTTTACAGCAAGTGATATTTGACCAATCAGTCGTCCGCTAAGGTTGTTACAATAATGATGCATTCGCTACATCTGTTTACCGTACAACGAGTTCAGGTTCGATTCCTCGCCCGGTAGAAAGATGGAGGATGGGTTCTCAACACGGGGCTAGATATAAGGTAAAGTAGTATTCTAAGGTGCTCAGGAATTTTTGGTAACAAATGAAAACTATGATATATTTGAACATTAATATATAATTTGTAATAATAACATATTATTTAAAATAACTTCTGCATACATTTAACTTGAAACCTTTATTAGAAAATCAATGTATTTTATGTCATACCATGAACTCTACACTTTCGATAACAACGGCAATTATAAAATCTAAATGGTTATTTTTAGTTAGTTTTCAAAACAGTTGTCTTTTCCATCTAGAAACTCCTAACTCTGTTTGCGTTTTAATAATAGCAATTACATTTTATAAAATCTGAACGCGGCACAATCGTCCACATCGCGTATGAAAACTATGTTAGATGTAGGTACATAAGTAGGTGGCGGTGCGAGGGCGGCCACCTCGCGATGCTGACTCGCCTCACTTTACGACAGTTATTATTTTTAAGGCATAAAGAAGGTGTATATGCTGTGCGAATGTCACGCCTTACTCGTTTCAGACAAAGTGATACATGTATGTGCTGTATAGTATGTCTTCGCTATAACAGAAAAATCATGAAAAATAATTCTAATTTATTAATAAATATATTATTTGCGTTTAAAACAGAATGGAAGCAATAAATAGGTGATTCAGCTTTCGCTAAAGCCAGATAATAATCTCCCGTATTACTGTTAGGTACTTATGGCAGATTGAATGAAAAATAATGGATTGTTTGATCATGTATATTCTGTAGGAGCTCAATATTTATCCCTACTATAGTTTATTTGGTTAAAGCATCCTTTAGACCTTTCACATTAAATCATTACCTAAAGGAACCATAACTAAGTTATTTACGTAAGCAAAACTGCGGCGAAAGCTTGTTAAAGCAATAATGGCGTCGCAAGAGGTCGTTAGCGATGCGTCGTTGGAATTTAAACTTTGACCCGGTAATTTAAAGTTCAACTCGTTTCGTTCTAACTTTTGTTGCAAGTTCACAATTTGTGTTAAACAAATTTAGACTGTATGGACCAAGCTCAAAATTGAAATTGAGTAGATGTCAATTCAATAGGTAGATAATAGATGCAGGGTGCGGTGAAATTGGTTCCAATAGTAATTAGTCAAATTAGAGAGGGCGCTGTGCTCGCTTGTAGGGTTGATACATGCCAAAGTATTTTTACGAAGTGCTCACCGGAGTGTGCCCCTTTGTGTTACTACTTTTTTAATCTAGTATTTATCAATAACAGAAATAGTAATGGTTAGATTGATTTATTTATTAAGCGATGTCGCATTGGGATCAAACGTTACTTTATGAAGTGAACGGTTTGTCAAACTACAATTCAAAACATTGTGCCATGCAGTTGTATAAACAAAATGAAAAAGCAGTGTCTACTCAAGTATATATTAATTTAGTAGGATCATTATTTTTGTAGTGCGCTCTACAGTTTTGCTGTTGTGTTACTTCGATACCCTAATTAAGCATGAAATTGTGTGTATATGCAAATTGAATAAAATTTGTAGTAAATATAGTTTTCTTTTAACATTATGTTGTGTTTCATAAGCTCTACTCCAAGATCGGAGCTATTGGAACTGTGTTCTCTTAAGAACCTATTCCTACCCTGCAAGAATACGTTATGAGTGCGACTCACTTAAGTCCCGATGTACGTTTTACCTTGAAGATCGTTTTCGAAGGTTCGGGCTCAATGGTTTTAATTGAGTTTTATTACCTAATTGCCCTTTGAGCGTACTTTATACCTATTAATAGCGTATTAACATTAAAAATATATCCTTAACCGTAATAAATAACTCTGAGAAGTATTTCACTTTGTATATTGCTAATACAACGTTACTACTCGTAGCTGTGGTAGGCAACTTGGCTGCTTAAAATCAATAAAATTATACAAGCGGTACTTCCACCTATGCATATGACAATCCGATCAGCTCGGTTCGCCGTGGCACAGTGACTGCGATTGAGGGGAATATTCAGACCATAGTTTACTACATTGATCAAGAGAAGGTTGACAGTATTAACGCCTTTTAAAACATTATAGTAAACTCTAAGATGTAAAGATTTTCTCACGACATTTTTTTTCTCCGTTAAAGGGAGTCATGTAAAGTGTTACAAAGCCGAACATAAGTTCGTGTTAGAGATGTGTGTTAGGATTCAATTTCGAGACCGTTGTAGAAGGATACAGCAATGTGCATCATTGTGGTATAACTGCTGTAGAGAAAGATAATTGAACTTTAAACATCAAGTGACACAATAGTAACGATTATCACTAGTCGTGTTAAATGTCGTATGTGGGAACCAAGATGAAAACAAAGCTGAGCTCAATTAATGCATTAAAAATATGTATTCGAAGTTCAGAGTAATATCATTAAGTGTATCAGTGTGTACCTTACAATGAATAAAAGAATTTGAATTTGATTAATATATTCAAGTAATTAATATAAAAGCGAGATGAAGCCTCCCGCGGATTACTAGCACTCCGCGCTCGAGCGCTTACTGCAGCGCGCACTCAGCGACTTTGTTTAACTTTAATTAAACTATATTTATTTTTAAAATGAAGCTAACATTTCAACTTACGTTTACATTTCAAATTGGGTCAAATCTTCAAGAGATATAGGTTTTCAAAGTATTTCAATCGCTATATCTTAAAAATTAATGGTAACTCGCGAGGTATAGGTTGAAATTTATTTAATAGACCGGATAGTAATCCATCTACTCAGCGCTGCGGCCGCCGGCCGCTTGCTCCTTGACGTTCACTAATGCATCATCGAAAGAACACACAGTTAATATTCATATACATATATCGAAATAGCTAAATAGAATTCAGTCGTTTGCATATACATATGTATGTACATATTTGCTGTTTTCTTACGAAAAAACAATAGATTTTTAAAGAGATTTCTTTAAATATATGTGGCATATAAGTTAATAAATTTTGTTATTCGTTCATAAAATTTCATCGGTAATTGTCACAGAATACATCCGTGTAGTAGATATTTAAAGGCCGTTTGTAAGAATAGATCCCTTTATTAGTGTCTTAAAGGAAATGTAACGAATATAGAGTATGAGATAAAGAAGTCCGCTTAGAATATATAAGGCTGGTAACATACATATATCAAGCTATACCGGCTACTATTGCGAACGCAAATGTAATATTCCATTGGATGTACTACAAAAACCTTCGGCGGCTCACTCGGCGAGTTCACCTTCGTTCTGTAACGTGTCATATGACTGTCATCTAATACTGATATGACAGCTGATAACCTAATGACTTGAATTTCAGTTTGTCGCTCTATTTTAAACATTAAACATCAGTTGCTATAAAGCAAAAGAACAGAGTTTTTTGCGTACTCTGCAACCTGGCAATCATTTTTTATAATAACAATGATCCAATATGAGGTCCGACAATCTTCAAAATATAGCATACACAGAGAGCTACATCCAGCGACGTCTCTTTTAGCTGCTCTCCGTAAACCTCTTCGGCAGTCACATCATGTTAACATATCTCTTAATAAGCCTTGCCTTGCCTTATTAACTTTAATACGCCATTTAACAAGATAGTTTTCGATCAGTGTTAAGTGCTTTTCCAGGATTTTCGTGAATCGACAAAGTCGCCATATCCCCAGCCATGGCATATTGGTCCCAGAATACATCCCTGGGGCACTCCAGATACCGACTTCAGACACTAGCGATCCTAAATCACGCTCTCGAAGTTTCATAGAATGTGAACATTTGTATAAATTCCAAATCTTCACAATCGGAGCTCGGTTGCTCCCCAGGCATAATAACTTGCTTGGGGGATCTTTTTTTGCCACATAAGAAGTTTCACTGCTATATTTTATTACGAAGCATCTGCTTTTTAGGTTTGATTTAATAATAAGAAAAAAGAACTAAGTTAAATATTATTTAAAAAAAAAACAGGACGAAGAAACAAATACGCCTTAGAGTCCTTTGTTGTCTAAAACTTAAATCTTCTCATTTGAAGAAAAGTACCATGTTCAGTAGTGGAAGGATAAAAGGGTTGGTGATGATAATGAAATACCCCATATTCACTCAGATTGATCCACCATGTTTAAATGGATGGTCATGGTAACTATACATTATTGTTTAATGTTTAGCTTATATTAATATTTAAAAAAAATCATGTAACTATCAGGACAAGAATGTTAACAGATTTACGTTACTGTCGCATCGGGTTACTGTCATACATGATTTTTATTTCAAGGCAAGGCCCGTTTAGTTCATAGCTATGTAGAAGTCCTGCGTTACTAAATATAACTTACGAGTAGGTTGGTTAAGGTACTCTTATTATTGTATAAAGCGAGCAGCTAACGAACGAAAAACATTTTAATCTATATCACAGTTAATTTTGATTGTAGTCTCTCAATTAACAATAGACAGAAAAGATGCGGGCCATTTTACTATCTTTTAGTTATCCATTGTGGGAAATAATACTAACAGAGTGCTGTGTGTTGGCTGTGCCTGTGTTCATTTGCATTTCAAGACCCCGGTTATTCGTTAATGTCATTAAAACATTGAATTTATTTTCGAATTATTTTTAATGCGTAATGTTTAGATTAAATATTTTGTTGTAAGTTTTCGTTTACGTCTTCTTGGTGTGATTCAATAAAAAGGCGCGCGGGTAGCGAGGGCCGAGGGCGGGCGGACGAAGGGCGGGCGGCTGGATGCCGCTCGCACGACCATGAAAATTTAACAAGCCCCGAACGCGTCATAAAATATTTAAACCTTTGAGCCGGAATAAGTGGCGGAGAGGACGCTACGTTTTTTCATTTATCCCAGTTCATGTACGCGTGTTTAATACAATCAAGAGAGATGAATTAATATACATATACATACTTTACTTTATTCTTATAGATGACATGCTATTATGATTACATTATATTAACATTAATAGTAATAAATATAATTATTCTAATTGAGAATTGTAAGCCGTAAAGGACATTTCGTAGTTCGACAAACCGTCGCAGCATGGACCTACGACTACAAATCGATTTTAAGAATCCGAGTCCGCCGTAGTATTCCTGTAGCGCTACGGCGTGTATACGCTAAGTCTTCGTAGACCGTAATGTTATACATAGTAACAATATAATGTATTTTTTATATTAAGCTTATAGATGTTTTTAAATGAAATAATATCTTAATATGTAATATTTGTTGAAC
The DNA here is from genome assembly GCA_018244775.1 of Oxynetra roscius flavomaculata. Taxonomy (NCBI): domain Eukaryota; kingdom Metazoa; phylum Arthropoda; class Insecta; order Lepidoptera; family Hesperiidae; genus Oxynetra; species Oxynetra roscius. The sequence goes on along the minus strand of DWQQ01000911.1, from coordinate 2,997 downwards.
AGTTATATGGTTAATCTAATAATAATAAACCGAATTCAATAATAATAACAGTTTAAATGTAATTTAATTACAAGAATAATAACAGGTTAAGTGAATTCTAAGAGTAGAGAGAAAATCAATATCATTACATACATACATCGTCAAAGTTTCTCTTCAACAGCGAATCGGATACATACATGTAATACAAGTGTTCAAATTTTCAAATCGAACTCATCGTGAAGGTGAAATGTGTACTTATAAGTATATCTAGTTAATATTTGTCACCAGAAAAAGGAAAGAAAGGTGTCCATAAGACACAAAACGTTTGTTGATAACCGGATCACTTCAGCTGCGTTATCTTTTACAGCAGACCAAGGAGAGGAGCACAGCATCGACAGAAGCATTCCCGTAGCAGCATTCCCTCACCCTATAATGTCTTAAATACTTAGTTAGTAAAACTTTAGCTTGCAAACGTCGAGCAAACTTGAACACGTTCGAGGGATGTTGGCGCGCGCCTAACTTGGTTATAACGAGGGTAGGATTACGAGGGATATAACATGTTACAGTCGGGAAGAAGTAGAGACGGATGTTTCGGAACAAAAGTAGGTAAGATATATGAAACTTCAGAATGTATTTAATATTGCTAATATTATTTATTTCAATAAATTTATTGAAACAGTGAATGATTATACCTTTGTTGAAATGTGATCGAATTATAAAATATGTATTAACACCGAGGTGTTCTGTGGCATACTGTTGAACTTTTCTGTTAAATGTTTGTTAAAATTATGATTATATTTCATTATTGCACAGGTACATGATATAGTATGAGAAATAAAAACGGGTAATTTGGACGTAACAAAGCCAAAACGTATATTTTTACTATGAAAAAAAACCATTTATTTATAAAAAGTGTAGATATGGTAACAATATATAATGAATCTCTACAGAGAAATGTGAAATCGATTGTGAATATTTTAAAGATATACCTTTATATATGTAACTTAGTAATTATTTCCTTGATACAAATCGTTATGTGAAATTAATATTGATACACGTAGTCCACGCCAAGCCGTTTCTCGATAACATTGCAGAGGCCCGCCGCCGCGCCGCCGCAGAGCTCCGCCCGCGCGTTCACAGCGTCACGGCCCTTGCTTTCACTAACTCTACATTAGTACTCGTATTATATTTTTCTGAAGGATATTATTTCGCACTTTCCGTAAATGCGAGTAGCCGCGAGATGTTCACTAAGTAATTGTTACTGTATTAATGTAACTCATAATACTATCATGCTTCTGCTGGAATTAACTAGTAATGGTCCGTCGGTCCATTGTTAACGAATCTACTGCTGAACCAGGGGTATTGGGTTCCATTCCCAATCTCTACAAATATTTCTTTAATGAGCATAAATACTTGTTCTGTATCTCAGTGCATAAAAACCAATATAACTACATGTTTACATCAACGTCGTCCGGCCGCCACGGCAAAAGTTGTACGTATTATATTATTTATTATAACTGTAATAATGGCTGTCAAGTTTTTTATTTTTGTTAATGTTAATTAAATTAAAAATCCCTTTTTTCATAATAAATCACATACAGATATACATATATACATACATACATTCAATATATGTCATGTATTGAATGCCCTAGGATATATAATACGAGTATATATACTCGTACGTAATATTTATCACAAGTCCGTAGTTGTGCTTTATTTACGCTATAAATTAATTAGTCATTGGCTTATGTTCGCAAATGTACATAAGGGAGTTAACACGTAATAACGTCTGCATACCTAAATAAAAGAAATCAGTGTATATTATAATTAAACTCCACCCTTGCTTTACCCGCGACGGAGCCTCGGCTTACCTCACCATGTATGTACCTATTTAATTTCCAAGCTCTAACAACAGTACAGCTACACATAAATGCTATGGGTTAACTAGTACAACAAGAAGTCAATAATGAAAGAACAATCATCTGCTTGTTGTAAGCGCAGAAGAAGCGTAATTGCCATTTTTAATAGGTGTGAAATTGAGTTAAATCAAAACATTCGCATTGACCGCTAGATACATTCACAGCGAGACACTAGCGTAGACACGAGTGTAGAGCGTGAGGCGCGCGGCGGCGCACACCTGGCGGCGCGATCGATACCGCACCTGCGTTGCTATGGCGACAGACCCACCCTACCACCGCTGCTACTGTGATAAGCGGAGCGGGAGCGATTTACCGTTGATAAGTAGAAACGTACGTAGACATACTGACAGATTAATAATAACAAAATGCAATTAGTGTAACGAAACTTAATAATACAGAGTGTAATTATTGTTTAAATGTGTCAACCAAATACTGATGCGTTGCATGTTGTAGTTAATAAATAAAATAACAGATAAAAAGGTATAGTATTGATTTGATTTCATTGTGTATTTCTTCGGATGAAGTTGAAAATTCGTAGATGGCAGTACTAATTAAGTGTAGAAAAACCTATGCGTACTCATACATCGCACTGAAACTTATTATAACAAACAGCTTGACGAACAGAAGATACTCGAAGTTTCACCAAATTCAAACATTGCAAGTAATACAACATTCTTTATGTATTGGGTATCGGAGGATATTTTGTTTCCTGAAAACACACGCATGCAATCATATGATTATAAAGTGAACTAAGACATATAAGTAAGTTGAGAAATGAGAATTTAAAATGAGTTCGTAAAAACAATTCAAGAATTATAGTCTTAACATAGAAATACACAAAGCTGAAACATATTACGAAGTTAATATAAAACCCGAGTGAGCCAGTACTTTCCAAGTTCCGCGGCTTCGCGTGCGTCATTCCATTACTCTTTGAAAACATGAAAACTTTTACATTCAAATAGGTTTATTCTTGTACTTCTGGCGAAGTTCTACTTGACTCCGTTCTATGTTTATGTACGTTTTACCAGTGTTTGTACCTTGTGTATATAATAATGGTTAATAATTTCCTGGCTTAATGTAAATATATACATAGCTA
>DWQQ01000910.1:0-10063 GCA_018244775.1 Oxynetra roscius flavomaculata | reverse complement strand
TAAGGATTTCATTTAAATTGTTCTATTACAGATAAAAGAACGGAAGGATGGCCACTAGTAGACTCTCCAGCACCTACAGTGATGTACACGTTACTTTACCTACTGATCGTTTGGATCGGTCCTAAGCTGATGAAGAACCGGCAGCCATTCAAGTTGATATGGCTCCTGGTGCCCTACAATCTAGCTATGGCTGCCTTGAATGCGTACATAGCTATAAGGTTGCTGACTGCCTCGTTCAGGCTGAGATATAGTTATATATGTGAACCTTGCCGTCAGAAGTATGATCCTGATGAGTTACAGGTGAGTTATACGGTATTTTGCCTGTTTCGTTAGGGTATACGTTAATAGTATAGACTCGTGAGATGCTTCCCTGTATTTATACACCTATGGTTATTGAAGAAAGAAAACAAAAAGATTTTTATCAATCTGGCGGCACGCGGATGTAATAATGGTATATAATCATAAAATATACATTTCTATTGAATTTAGTATTTTCACGAATAATAATATACAGTAGAGATTTTCTACGGATATATCAGATAGGCGTAATTGACGTCACATGTCATCCTCGCATTGCGAAAATAACGAAGGTTCGGAATTGACAGCATTCAAATTAATTAATAAGCTTATGCCCCAGTAATCTCGCTATTCAAAACAACTTGCCAAATGATCTGAGTGGAACTAGAACTAGCCAGGATTTTGCGAGATTTTTTTAAATAATGGGTCGGAGTTGCCAATCACATGATATTGAATGGAACTACGAATACATTTTGCCTTTCTACGAATATTGCAAATCAATTACAAATCATTATAGATACGTACGAACTTGTAATCAAGTTTTTTTATCCATTAATGACCATACAATTAATGCAATAGCTCAAGTTTATCTGGTATTTAAATATAAAATTATGCATCGGTTCAACGAAGTATCCAACGTTTCGTTGGCCAAAAGTTTTAGCTTTGAAGAGTTTTTACAGACTCCTCAATAGCTGTAAGGTGAAACCTTTGAACTGGATTGAAACTCAGTGAGTATACTTCGTAAGCCCTCGAGATATGATATACAAAGTTATTAAAAGGAAATAATAATTTTCATCAATGACATTTTACTATGTATATGGCCCGCGGATTTTCTTCTTTTTTACATAACAGGAAGCGTTATTGGGTTACACAAAAATTACTATATGCTTTTATGCATTTCTTGATAAAAATATGAATGTGAACAATTCTTATGCTTATTCCTATGCATCGAAGGAACGAAGTTGTTACACAATTGTTTTTACGATGGTTCAGGGATTGATAATTGTCGTAGCTTTGATTTGACTAAGAAATTATTTCAAATTTTTTGTTTTAAATATTGTACTTTTAAAAATGAAGCGATGACATATTAATGTAACGAAAAGTGCAGACGTTAGATGACAACTGGCACACAAATTCATGTTATATATAGCTCTGAGCTCTTAAATTAGACTTCTATGAAATGTAAAATAATTGACTTCTATGAAATGTACAATAATTGACTGCATTAACTAGTTACATTAATTTGAGCTTTATTATATGTTCTAAAATTACAGAAAGTTAAATTAAATTGAATCTTCTCTATCGATTATTGGCATATGATTTAATTTAAGTACCTAAATTTTTGCGTTCCAGAACTAAATTATATTTATACAATTTAAGCTCGCGACTTCGTGCGTGAATCCAGAGAATTCTCATATATGTCTTCCATTATTAATAGCGTTCCTTTCGGTGTAAGTTCTATGCTAAGTAGCATATGTCCTTTCCACAAGATCTATTTATCTCGATATGCAAAAACAAAATCTGTTAAGTGGTACGAACTCTCTTAAAAAGGCATGTAGATTTGATCGTGTAACATTGAATGTATTCTTGAAAAGCTTTTATCTTACCATTATCATCTGTCAGCAAACTACCAACATTTTTAGCAAAATGAAACAGCAATGTCGATATACGAAGAAAATATCATAAGTATTACCCATTCTCGGATGCGTATGTAATATACGTGATGGATGACTTACAGTGGCTTACCGTGGAGTGCGATTACATGCTCCGTTACACTGTAAAAAACGCAGTAAAGTGCGTATTAATTTACATAAAAATACGCGTCTAAAATTTTTATTAAGTAAGCCTATATTTATAAAAAAGCATATATATATAGAATGGCGTTGCCAAGTAATGTGAAATTGAACCCTATTTACGATCATGTTAATAGTTCGTATTCCTTACATATAAGACCGTGCGAACCTTTACCCAATATAATAAAAAATGTAATAATGCCACGTATCCAGAAATATATTCAAAGTATTTTTTTATTCTTTCTCGCCTTAGTGTGGGTATATTTGTTCATTTTTGGATTATTGACAGAATGTTAAGAAAGATTTGCAATATATAGTAATAAAAGGAGCACAAATCTCTGTAAGTATACAATAGCTTGCAAAACTACATGTGACTGATAAAACTTAGTGTTTCCGTAATCTTAGTGTTATTGTCGAGGCCGAATTATTTTTTGGGTTGCGGTCTGATTGATCTTCTTGACATGCTCAGATATAAAACATTTGAACTATTGTGGTGTATTTAAGGTCTAGTAAATAAAACTACAATTCTATACAAATATGCATAAACGTATCATTTCCACTGTATGACATGGGTCGCTTCTCAGAATGACAAGGGTTAGGTCATAGTGTACAAGGTCGGCCAAGTGAGAATTGGCAGACTCCGCACGCCTTAGACAATAATAATTTGGAGAATTCTAAATCGTGCAGATTTACAGAAGATATTTTTCTTCGCCATTGTATAGCTATTGATATTTGACCCCAAAACCATACACAACTTCGTAAAATCGGAGGTCTCAATCACAAAATCCCAAATCTTGAATTCAAAGCCCGAAATCGTTACCTATGAATGACGTATGCAGCAATATGAATATGTATTTTTCCAGATAGCCGATGCTGTATGGTGGTATTACTTCTCGAAGTTACTAGAATTTTGTGACACTTTCTTTTTCATACTGAGAAAGAAGGACGAACAGCTGACTTTCTTGCACGTCTACCATCACTCTACTATGTTCAGCTTCTGGTGGATTGGGATTAAATGGGTGCCCAGCGGGTCAAGTGAGTGTTATTGGAATAATTATTATGATTCAGAGCTTCAAAGGGTTTGCGAGAGGTTAGCTTTATTAAAGCTACTTAACTTGTCAACTTTGTATGTTTTGTTATTTATATCAAATAAATAACTTTTTTTATATTCTGTATAACCTTTAATCAGTGGCTACAACTTAACTTAAGTTATACTTTAGTCCTATACAGACATATTCAGATCACAGCGAGACTACTGCGATTTTCAATTTATTGATTTCGACCGTTGTTCGACAGCCTTCCTCCCGGCGATGGTGAACAGTGCCATCCATGTGCTGATGTACACTTATTACGGCCTGTCCGTCTTTGGACCAGCTGTTAGCCAGTACCTCTGGTGGAAGAAATACCTCACTATTCTGCAACTGGTAAGTGAAATGTTTGTTAAACATTTACTTATGAGAATAGTCAACTAGAAAAAAATGAGTAACTGTTGTTGTCAGAGTTTCAGGAACTGTTTAGATATAGGAATATTATTAAGTTACATGACACTTCGATTCAGTTTCCATCAGCTCACTTAAATCATAAAAAAATGTCCCACATGAGTTTTATTTACTTTTTATTTCTCGTTCTATCCTCATTAGTCAGATATGACAAATTCCATGTTTACTTGGGATAAGTTTATTAAAAACTTACATGTAACTTCACATTGCTTTCTGTACGTTCATTGAACTTGAATAATATTCCATTAAGAATACATTTTATTGAATTGTTCTATAATAATAATATTAAATTCATATTTATTCATATAAAGGTATTTTATTTAAAAGGTCATTGCTACTATTGTCTGCATAGAATAAGTTAATATATTAATATAAAAGGTTCTTACTATTACAAACAATGTTCATGTAATGTTCTTCCGCGCTCTCAATGGAATTCTAATACAAAACCGATATGAGTCTTACGAAAAGCGACCCGAGCCTATTTTAATCCACACCTTTGTTACAGCCAACTCTTTGTTACAAGTCTGGGACCAAATTCGCATAATAGAAATTGAACATTATCACCATCACCAACCCTTCTATCGTAGTAGCATTATTGTGCTTTTGTAAGAAAATGTATGATTACTAAGAAATAAGAAAATGAGACAAATTACAAGTGTTAAAATATATTCTACTTAAACGTTTCAAATAATAATTCAATATGATTAGATTTATTTGAATTATTTTATCTTTATTTTATTCATATTGTGCTTAGTTGTTTTACATTTTTATTGCGCTTAATAAAAACGTATGGTAAAATCGACTAATTAAGATTTTTCTGTTCTCCATGTGCCCTACAATAAATTATTTGCACAATTTCTCAATCGTTCCGTCTTTCAGATCCAATTCACCTGCGCGCTAATCCTGGGTATCAACGGCATTAGGACGGGCTGCGAATTCCCCCTCTGGATGCATTATGTCCTTATCATTTACATGATTTCGTTCATCGTTCTCTTCGGAAACTTCTACATGAAGGCTTATATTGCGAAGGTTAGTCAAATACGACTATCTTAATCTTAAATGCTTAATTGTATTTGTTAAATTAGTCCATCATAATAATCGGAATAATGTATCATAATTTTAGGGCTATACTAAGGGGCTTTAAGGTATCGTATTGCTCTGAAGAAACTATGTTATTTTATAGAGTAATCCGTAAAAGTTATTTGACCGAGCAGTAGTTAGTGAACCTGGCTGATAAGCCCAAGATAATGATTGGATTCTCATCCGGTACAAATTATAGTATGATGAGCTTAAGCATCTGTTCTGTGTCTGGGTTTAATGAAAAATTCGAAATAACTTAATTTTATTATAATTGAGCAAATGTTATGCAAGATTGAAAATAATTGTATATTTCAAAATCATTGCAAAAATTAATAGCGAAATACGAATTAGTTACTTTAACATGTGAACCATTTCTAATTAAAGTCTGCTGTTATTACAATCCATGCAACCGGCTCGAAATATTGACATATATTAAAGCCTATGACAAATTATGTTTGCCTGCAAAATGTATTTCTATCTTCTCTTTAAAATAAGTAAAACATCAACGTTTCTGTCGTTAGTTTCACACGCAGTAAGTACTCATTCCACATGATAACGTCAGCGTAAATAGTTTAGGTTATCATTATTTTTATTGCTATATTTGATTATAAGTACTGAAACCTAAAGCCTAAAAAGCTATACATAAAACACCAAGTACACATTTTCAAAATGTTATCAATGCCATCGAAATCGTCTTGTAAACTACGTAACGTTGCATGAAAATACTCATTCGCCAAACGGTGACCACACCGCTGGAAGTACATCGAAGCATCAGAAACGAAACATGCCCTACGAAAATTGTTTACACTATTAACGCAAACTTGTAAACGCGCGTAATGGGTTTTGCGTTACAATGACATTACGTTATGTCACCGGTTACGTTAGTTCCGAGTGAAAGCGGAGGCAACTCGCCCGTCGGTTGGTTGCGTAATTTCACTTTCATACGGAACGAGGTATGCAATAAGAGGCATCAGATACGGGTGATGATTCTCGATATCTAGGTCAGGTATCGTCTTAAATACATTAGCAATTATATTTACTGCTATCAAAAGTTTTTTAAATGTCGGCGATTACGTTACCGGAAATTGCTTTCGGATTTAAAATGATTATATTTTGTGACAACTGAAACACACCGATCTAATTTTAAACTAGATGCTCGATGCTAAAGTAGCCAGAATACAAAAAACACATAATTATTTAGAATATTTTACATTCGGACACAGGGTCGATCGTACCCACAACACACAGCCGATAAAACATAAGGGTGTACATATAAAACTGAGTTCAATTTCAACGAAATATTGTTTGACTAACCAACGCTCTAAGTAAACAAAAAATATCCGATAGTTGATTACAACAAAATCAATAGTAAAATAAAGTGGTACACAAAAAATATATATTTTAACACACGTACAGGAAACATTGCTTGAAATCAAATTTAAATGTTCTATCACTTTGTTTACCAATTGAATAATATTTGTTTCCATACGTTACTTTCCATACGTAACATTGTATATCGAAATCTATAAGCTTGAAGTTAAATTGATAATTTTACTGATATCTTTTTATTAATTCCAGTTGTTACAAATTAGTGTATTTATTTTAGTTTTACTAAGATATACTGATGTTTAATTTTCAATTTTTGTATTGTGTTTATTTTAAAAGTTTTGTAGTTATTATGAAATTCATTACTTTTTTGTTTCAGGGAAGCAAATGTATGGAGGTGAGGTACGGCCAATGCTTAGACGACGATGAGTCTATAAAGGAGAGGAAACTAAAACACAACTAAGAGCGTGGCTTGTTGCGACTTGTCGATGTCATTATTTATTCAAACTTTGCCTTTAAGTAGGAATAAGTTATTAAGGCAATTTCTGTTAAAGATGCATAAAATGCCTGTTAATCTTCTATTTATACGTGTAAAATAGTTCTAAGAAATTAGAATTACATTGCGCGCAGGGACACGTTTCATAAATCACGCGACTGCGTCGTTCGTTCGAGGAAATGTCGCAGAGTGCGCGTGAATTGCGCGACGTGCGACGTCTTTTGTCGCGTTATCTGAAGGGCGATTGGTCGCGCATTTATTCAAACTAAGTGTCACGTGATAAAGATCATGCTGACGGATTATAAACATACGCCTTACGTCAAAAGTCTAATTAAATACCATTTTTATATAGGATTTATGAAGACAAATAATACATCACTTTAACGAAAATTGTCTTAATATGGTATTGTGTATAAATAATTTATGTTTATAAGTAATAAATAAATATTGTTTTTGGGATTATTTCTATTTTGGTTTTTTTTAATGATAAAACCTTATAAACTTACAACAAAGTATAGATGTAATTTTATTATATGATAAAAGAGAATCGAAATACTGCTTTTGGCACATATGTATTCTCTACATAATTAGGAATAAGTATGTAAGGCAGTTTGGGCATGCTCAGAGATGATGTAGGCCATAGATATCTCTTTTTGAATGCAGTCTAGACTTAACTTCCACCTACGGTTGCTTACAGAAAGGGCTCTCTGAGAACAAAGTGTATATACCGCACTCGTTTAATCAATACACAATGATGCAAATATTGCACTCCAGCAAATGAACATTAAAAATGGGATCCATCACGTTTTATATATACTTTTTTAATGTAATCGTCTACATGTAGAATTAAATATCATTCGCTATAACGGTTTAGTGCAACATTGTGAGGAAGTCTATACACCTTAATATTCTCTATGATATTAGCTTATGGATCTGAAGTTTGTCAACCCGTACTTGATCAGCATGATAGACTATTACTTCAGCTGTTCTATTTCTGAGACGATATTCGTGTTCAGCATTGGAACGATAAAAACGGTTAACAATAGTTGAGTATGGTGATGAGTTGATGGGTTAGTGACCGAACGACCGCGTCCCACGCGTCTAATGCAAACCGGACAAACGCCGGCAAGCGACGGAGGTGGTCGACAGTATTGCCGGCTGCGGTCGGCGGCAAGTTGACTACAACTCTTGCTATACGCATCGACTTCGGTCGTAGCCAGCAGGTGCCAAGGCAAAATTGTCACGGTCAGACCCTAACGGGTGTCGCTGGCTGAAGTCGCGGTAGTATCGATGGATTTCCAGCGGTGCAGCCACTCGACGACAAGGAGCCATAGCCGTTGGATTTTAGTGGTGATGAGTTGATAATGGTATAATATTCTTATTATATCTTCATATACTGTTGTTACAAAATATTAAGCACATCGGCAATAACTTACAATATGTTATAATATATTTTTTATACTGAAATAGGCCAACCTCCAAGCGTGCTCCTATGTGATGAGGTCTAAGATAAACCATTTAAAGCTTGCCTTAAAAAAATCTTGGTTATTTGTTGTAAAACAAAAACCTTATTTAAACCATGTATTTCTTAAGTCCTTATATAGTATAATAGACGGCTACGTATTTACTACTTATTCCAAAAATAATTATACTCGTGTAAGTAAATTGTACTAATCGGAACAATAACGTTGTACAAAACTGACGTGACAGTCGATTGCTCTTAGCTTCAAGCAGATTTTGTCACACGATTTGTATGTGAGCGTCAAGCTTGTAACGGATTAGTTTAGCGTAGTACAGAGCTCAGCTGCTTACGAAGCGTATGAAACCAGCCAAATGTGTGGTGTACAATTGATTTTTATATTGAAGTAGTAATCATAAAAAGTAATCACGTCGATGTGTCGACATTTGTCCTTGTTGTTGGAAGGTCGAAGTTTCTTACCGACATTAACAATTCTACCTTTTAAGAATGAACACACAAACGCTATAAAACAATGCCATAGATCAGCAAAGTTTCAAATAATATTTACAAAGTTTATTCCTCGTAGTTGGTATTCCTCAAGGCTCAATGTCTCCACTAAGGTTCATTAATCCGGTACGGAACTATGCAAATTCTGTGATGAATAGTTCCGCAGTGCACAAACTGTGAGCATTCCAGTACGTTTCTCTCTCCTAAGCTTGCCTATTGCATACCACATCAAATTAGTATCCGTTTATATGTAGTGGTTTCAGTGTTTAATTCCCGGGCAGGAAATTGAATTATACATTTCGATATGTATTTTGGTTTCGAGTATTCGTCTTTCTGTTTGTAAGTAAATAATAACTCTTACTCGCTCACAACTTTTTATGTAACTAATATTCAAACTATTACATATTTCTATATCATTGATAAAGTAATAGAAATAAAACCCATTTATTTCAGTTATAATAAAAAAAATTACAACTAATTAATTTACATTCATTGATTTGAGTGTTATGTTAACAATTTCTCGTTACATCTTCTGACATTGCGCTCGTGCCATATAAGCAACTTTCTGGGCTCTTTGGGTAACTTCAGGGCACCTCTTGCGTCTAACCATTCTGCAGTCTTGGAAGAAACCTTCGTTTCTGGGGAAACCGTTGCTGCCATCGCTGAAGGTGACTAGGCCTGGCGATGAGGTTTACGATATATAAGTAGCACATATGTACATGTAAGTTACCCAAAAGGTATTATTATAGAGAACAAGAACAAATGTAAACTCAATATAACATGACGTACACACAAAGATTTTACTTGTAAGTTCGAGGAAAACTGTAGGACTGTTACGTTGGGTTTCTTAACTAGCAGTTCTATATTGCTATATATACGAGTATATCGGACATTTAACAAGACTTTGTAACCGTAAATCAATTTCGTTTGTTGTTTGAGTATTAGGAAGATGGTAAACACCGGAGTAATGTGTATGTGTCTTAGTAGTCGTACATCTATTTCTACCCCAAAAATATCGTGTTTCATTGTATTTTGATTAGAAACTTACTGGAGAAACTAGTCAATTAGTTCTCTGGAGTTGCAACACATCTTTGATCGAGTTAAAGTTATTCAGTGCAGCCTGTCTCTGCCTCCGGATATATGTAGATTAGCATGAAATATCTTACCAGCCGATCAGAGTTTCAATAACAAAAAACTTGTCATTGAAACAATGCAGAGGTATCTAAGAAAACCTTCAAATCAATGTTTACGTGATAAACTTGCTTGCTAGCTACTTGCTATGTTTGCCTCGTAGGCGCCAAGTTTAGTCTTGTAAGTTTTACGAGCATTAAGAGTGTTAATATAATACCTTTGGTCGTTTATTAAAACCAAAACTAGCAACCTAATTGATATCGCTAGGTAAACAGTTGTTATAAGGATATCAAATTTTGACCTTTTAACCAGATGTTTGTGACAATTATAACATTTGTTATACGAGTATATAATCAATTTTCAATAAGCAGTTCTATTGAAAGGCAGACTCAAAAAACATAAATAAAATAAATAAATAACCGTCACGCCAGGTCCCTAGCGGGGTAGGCAGAGAGCACCGAGTGCCAAACATCTC
>DWQQ01000909.1:0-10065 GCA_018244775.1 Oxynetra roscius flavomaculata | reverse complement strand
GATGTTTGGCACTCGGTGCTCTCTGCCTACCCCGCTAGGGACCTGGCGTGACGGTTATTTATTTATTTATTTATTTTGTGAATATTAGCTGTTAATTTGTTTCGATTCGAATGAAAACCAACATTCGTCTAAATACAGCTCGCGGCTTTGGAATTAATCATGCGCGGGCTCGCTGGGGTACACAATAAATGAATGTAACGATCTTGAAATGAATTATTGTACGTAACATTTGAGAGAATGCTTACTGATAAAATATATTATTAAAAATGAAAAGGAAATGTTAGCAACAATACGATTGGACTCATTTGAGCTGGTTAAGTGGTTAGTGCTTGGTTGGTTAAGTAGTTCGTCAAATAGGTTTCATTTTAATTTGTTTTTAATATTTTTTCTATAATTCACCCTAATTATAATTTTTGTAATTCACTATTATCGTATAAAATTCTTATGACATGATGTAACGACCTACATATATTATTAATATAATTAGAAACCTAACAAATTAGTATATAGTCATGTGTGTGTCACATGTTATTTTGTTGGTAGTTCATATAATAAATAAATAAATAGTGTCACTAACCCTGATCAGTGGGTTGTTTATTCGATTTCCACCCAAAAAAATATTAGTTAAACGATATATTAGATTTGAGAAAATGTTAGGAAGATATAAAAAAAAAAGAGTTGGTATTAGTGATGTATAGATATACTTGTCCTGTCTGAGTATAAAGTCATATAGGAATATAATAATGAATTTTGAATAATTTTTTTTCGATTTTTTTAAATGTAGCTTATGAGTATGTAATTCTATCGAAATCTAATCAAAATCTCTATTTCTGCTCCCATTTTACAATGCATATAAAGCTGACGTCTTCCTCACTGTTTCTGGAGTAGTTAGATGCAGTGATTGTAATCCGCGAGAACGTTATACTTTAGAGGTTTCAAGATATGACGATGACGTTGACTTCACAAAGGTGTGTTCACTTGATACACTAATTGAAGAAGAGAGATTTCATGCCACAGTCACCGTGCCGGACCGCACAATAGAAAATTCGAGATACAACTGTCAGCCGGGTCAGCCGTTCTGTTACAGGCATCTACTTGTCTTTTTCCATAGAAACCATTAGACGAAGAGTCCGAGTGTGAAGGTAATAGAAACGTTAGAAAATGAATTACGTGATGAGTTCTGCTTTAAGGTTTAAGTCGGATTTATGCAATTGATTTTTAATCATCAGTCATGTGCCAACCCGTACCTGCGCTGTTTATCAACGAACGGCACAAGCCGGCTGAGTGCTATACTGACAGAACGGTAGCAAAAATATGACGTTTCACGACGCCCATATAGTAATACGAGTACTTTTAAATGTATTCGATTATATGAATAAACGACACATATATCTATATAATTGGACTAATATTATTAGTTACAACTTTTTATAATGATTATATTTTTTTACAAAATATTATTTTCCTATGTTAAAAAGAGCGACCGTTGAATAGCGAAAATAAAATTTTCTATAAATGCTGGAAGAGGCTACTTACGCACCTGTACATGTACCTCGATACATTGTTAAAGTGATAAACGAGAAACAAACACTTTTTACCAACATCCGAAATACGATTAGAAGAAACGTCATTAATGAGAAAATAAGTCATTAATGAGAAAAGAAAATGGAAGAAATATTATAACAGAAATACGATTTCCTTAATTACATATGAGATTGAATGTTGCTATTTTTTCTATTTCCCACATTTAATATTTACTAACTTATTTACTTAACGAACTTACGATTCGTGTCGAAGTAATTGCTATACCTATTATAATACCACAATTTGTATGTCTAATATGTTTTAGGCGCTGTAAAAATGTAGGAATAGACAATATATAGCACTGAAATTTTGTTATTTCATGAATAAACATCTGCGTGATCCGTTGGACTAGGAGTTAGTAACACTGGCTATTGAGCTCGGATTTGTAGGAGCGATTCCCATCTGGAACAAGCGTTGGATGAGGACAAGTGTTTAATTTACATATACAAATGTCTGGATGTTAAAGTATCAGTATAGGTGTACTCTGAAATGTATGTATATTCATATGCTTAGCTAAGCCTAGTTTGGCAAAATAAAGTTATGCCATATAAATTATACGATAAACAGGAAGAAAATACGCGGGAAATCTCATTCATAGTCATTAGAATGACGACCTAAGGACTTTGATGGGACATTAATAAGGATATAGCGCACGGCAAATAGATAGCTTTTAGCGCCTTAATTACATCTCAGATTAGTTTTTTTATGATGGACATGGTTATGACTTTTATGTCATTGAAGAATTTCGAAGAGTTTTTCTGCAAGTAACATTAATATTTATTGTTGTTGTTTACATTATGTGGACAAATTAAAATGATTCATGAAAGTGATTAATATTTTATATAGTGATTTTACGAATTTACAATATATAATGAGGGTTAAAATTCAGCTTTCCACTCCGGGGGTTCTAAGTACAAATTCTAGCGCGCATATGTTCGTTTACATTGTGCATTATAAGAATTATTACTAATTGCAATTATAGTGCAGTAAAACACCGCGAGGATACATGCACACCGCATCATAATATACTCCATAGTATGCTCTAAGGCGTGTGAAGTCTACTAACCTATGTTTGACCAACATGGCAATCTACGATCTTAAATCTTCTCATTCGTAGAGACCTGAGCCCAACTGTGGAACGATAAAAATGTCAACCTTGATCAATACTCCATTTTTTATTATTATTTTTACTAGAAATCTTCTTTATAATTACTTTCAATTATCATATCTTATCGTCAAACAGTGCGCGGTTTTCAAATTTCAATTTTGTACTGTATCCAACATTTACATGATAATATTTTACAACAAAACTCTATGTTAATACAACATGCTGTGGTTTTAATAATGTTTACTTTAATTGTTTTAATAGATTCATACTTTTATATAATGTGAGGGAAATAAGAAGTTTACTGTATTCATAGTAAAAATACTGTACGAGCTACATGGACCGTTACCTTTTAATTACATACGAGTAGTATCAAGGATAAAAACATTCACATAATAGCACCAAGGAAACTGAGAGTGGTGCGTAAAAATACGACGTGAATATTTCGGGAGCGGCGAATAAGGAAAACGGTATACAGGAAAATCTATTAACGTACGATCATCAGTTTGGATTGCTTCAACCGCTAATAAGATTGGGATTTGTATGTTTACATTGACGTTAATTTCGTTGATTGGGGATGATCATTACGTGATTAAGGTATTATTTCTAGCTTTTGAATCAAATAAAGAACATTAATTCGAATATATCCGTACAAAGAGTAAATTGGTGTTCGGGTCACCAAGGTGACGTAAGATAATGAGAAAAATGTAGCGATTTTTAAATGTAAGCTAATCAAAAAATATTTGATTTAAACATTAGAATACTTATGGTCCCGCTCTCCGTTACTCTGTTTAAACAGAACATACGCAAATTATGAAATGCACCTCGATTAACACTATTACTAAGAATGACAAATGAATAATTTATACGAGAGTAAATTGTAATCAATTTCATTCCTAGTTCTGGAGGCTTATGGTTTGATTACCCGGCACACATCTCTAACTTTACGAAATCACACATATCTTTAGGCTTAAGATATCATTAACTATAACGGGAAGGAAGGAAGACCGGAAGAAAACCTGCACGCTGTAGTGCTCACCGTAATGTTATTTTAGGGGTATGAAGTATGCCAACCCCCACTTGGCTTACGTGGTTTCTCCTTGAAATATATCTGGGAGAAAAATATTTCCAATATAATAACAATATTACTGTTATCCTGATATAACAAAAATAGTCATGCCAATTAAATTTAATTGCATTTCAATAATACACAATTCTGTATGGACACTATAAGTTTCCACGTATAAGGACGAGAAATTAATATTCAGGATCTGCTCACTGTACCGCTCATTGACTGAAGCACAGCGAAGGAGTTAATCGTACCTGTAATTGATTATTGTCCCACTGCTCACACCACTCGCTCCTGCATGGGCAGTCAATACGTTGGGGAGGTGCAGGTTCACATAAAAATGAAAAGTTGTAAGTATTTATTAATAGCGTATTGTTAAGTGCATGTTGTTTATTGTGAGTTGAGTGACAAAGTGGTATGCAGCAGTCACGAGTGGCAGCTGCCGCTCATACGAGTACATATCTGCAGCGAACTTGGAACAGGATTATTTATTATATTCTTGGCCGGTCACGGTTCAGACCGAAACACAGATTGTTATAATAACAAATGCTTCACGGGAGAAATATGTGTAGCGGTGGCACTGCCCCGGGCGAACCGTACACAGATTCTTCCACGTCCAAATAAATAGTTAAGTGTAGTTAAGCTATTTATTAAGTTATTTGAAGTAGCTTGTTAATTCTAATAATTCTTAATATGCCAGCACGCCTGGGGTCTGAGCACTTCGTACGAAAATTGCAAGTACTGGTATTAATTAAATTCAATTACATATTCAACTGTATGTTAAGTTGCACTGCAATACCCGGTATCATCTCATATAAGGACAGAGCTAGCTCTGAATTATGGTTTATTCTTGTTATAATATTCACATGACGAGCATATTGAATTTCCGTCTTGGTGGAACTCAGGGAGATGGGAAAATACAAAAAAATTGTCCAGGGTTACACTGCAATAACCCTAAATGTTATACGTATCTTTCTTACAGCAAAGTAGTGTTTCCAATCATTGGTTCTCATTTGTGGTGTATTAGAAAAATGTGTTATGAGTATGGTAGGCAGATGAGTTTCTCTACCTATACAGTTTTCAAAATAGAACAAGAAATATCTCTTAGAAATGAACAACGATAAATAAAGTCGAATCAAAATAAAAATCTACTATGTAAAGTAACGGTTTTCGTCAACAAATAACAATTTTAATATATGCGGAATATGATATTGCCGGTCGTGTGAACGGCACAAAAGCATTCTACGGAGAAAATTCAATACGTACGAGTATGTATATGGCGGAGAGTAAGCGATGCCAATCTATATATAGACAGGCTTAATTGAACGGCTCCTTACTCAAATTCAGCATTACTCATGAATTGTAAATGATATATTGTGTAAAATATATTGAATAAATTAGTCTTATAGTTACAAATATATCACCACAGGACAAGTGATCTGTTAGTAGAACCTTCTAGAATGCGTACTGTATCAGTAGCGCCAAAAGATTACTTTCTCGTAATTCTAAATTAATATTGATGTATAATAATTAATAAGTTTATTGAGAACTGATAAGGAATATATTCATCAAACAGATGTCCTTTAAATATTGTACAATAAATACCTTTTTTTTAACTTCATTAAGCTTCATGCAATACTTTAAATAACCTATTTTTTTACCTTACTGCCGTAATTATCCGCGAGGAACAAAATAGCCCTATTCCTTTTGATAAAGCTTCGCAGTATTTCCAGCTTGTGGCACCAAAGGGAATCAAAACCAACTTTAGTTGATATTTGTCTTCGTTTTCCTCATCGTACTCTGTGACATGCATAGTAATGAATGGCAACTATACCGTCATTACTGACAGGATTGGGGTGGATATAATTTAAGGTATTTAGCGAGGATAATGTCAAAATTACTTTACTTGTTCAATATCTGAAGGTTTGTGCTGTGGATTCTTTTAATTAAATCAATAGAACAGACTAAAGCGGCTTTACGAAAATAGAAGCGTAAAATATATTACCCGAAATACTTGTAACGTCAGCATACATATTATGTACATCATTGAACAACATCAGCATACATTTATATTTTTTGTGGCATTTACGATGTCTAATTTATTAGTATGACACCGTATAAACTTCATTATAAAATAGCAACGTTTAGAGGTAATTCGATCTACTGCCACCCGTGATCAAAAATCTTTATTATAGAAATACGGCTGCTTAATTTGGTGCACCTTATGGAAACATGCAATTGATTTTTTATCTACAGAAATGTATCTGGTAACATGAAGAGGTTTCTGATGAAAACTGAATCTTACCAATATTACGACTGCGTTATTTTTCTTAAGCATTAAAATAATGTCAAATAGTGAGAGTGACTTATTTATCTAAAAGTAAAATGTCGAAACGTGCTGTCGTAGACTATGAATAACGTGTTTCTTTCTTTCTTTCTTTCATTCTTAAAAGTACCTAGTGACACGAGGCAAAGAATGTTTTATGTCGTTGTGATAGCCAACGAGCAAACAGTCCACGCGATGACAAATGGTCCCTACAATCTAAACGTAGCAACTTCCAACCTTTGTAATAATACTCTATCAGTTGATGTTGGATATAAGAAGGAATCGGTGAGGCGCGATATTCCATTTATCGTAGATGTAATTTTACACAAGGAACTAATATCTTAATTGACCGACTTGTTGGAGATACACTCAGAAGATTGAATCAAAGAGGGAAACGGCCTTTGTTCTCTCCAACAGCTTTCAGAATAAATAGAAATGACTTGAATCGCGATTGAAACAGATACATACGTACTCGTATATGATGCAAATAATTATTTGCAGTGCGAGCTGTGAAAGTTTCGTGGTTATGATTATTTCATTATTTAAAAAACATTCCTTTAACAAACTATTTTGGAGTTTGCTCTATTATGATTGCAAAATTAAATCTAATCTTAACGTTCGTATCGATTTTCTTTTTGATTTGATGATCCTATCACACTACAAAATCAACAATTAATTTACAATAACGTTTTCCAGTATTTTGTATTTTTTATATGGACACTTAAGTTACTGAAAAATATCTTAACGGTCATTGCACGAATATAATAAATATAATAATCTA
Source organism: Oxynetra roscius flavomaculata (assembly GCA_018244775.1). Taxonomy (NCBI): domain Eukaryota; kingdom Metazoa; phylum Arthropoda; class Insecta; order Lepidoptera; family Hesperiidae; genus Oxynetra; species Oxynetra roscius. The sequence goes on along the minus strand of DWQQ01000909.1, from coordinate 3,200 downwards.
GGAAATCGTCTTTGCGATTCATGTAAATATTTGATATTTGGTGAAAAATTCCTTATATTATAAAGGCTAAAGTAACAAATTTACAACGACTTATAAATTACTAAGACGTAGTCTACTTACCTCTTCTAAACTGATTGTGATTTCGTATCACGCGCTCGGCATTCTTGCGGGCGATGTAGAACCATTCCGATGTATTACTCAAATATTTGTACTCGACCGCTAGATCCTTAGCCAATATCGGTCCTTCGGGCAGTCTGTATGCAAACGGGCAGAATAGCTGGTAATCTTTGTATTGGTATTGGTCGTAACAATTGCCAGCAGCGAACACGTCGTCGTCAAATTCCACCATCGAGAAGACACTAGCATGCAGCAAGTACTCGTTGTGCATTACAGAAGGGCCTGCGTACTTCCAAAGTCGAGTCAGCATATTCGCCCTGTTCACGGCCACGTCTGCTTCTATCCTAAACCTTTCTTGTGCATATCTATCCACCACACCTTCTCCGAGATTTAAATGAGTCCCCGCCGTACAATTCTCACCCAGTAAATGCTGCGTCTCTATTAATCTTAAAAATTTTGTGACGACGTCTTCGTGAACACTTGTTCTCGCTACAGTCACGTTCGTATCTCTCGTTTCGTTAACGTTAGTACTGTCTTTAGTCGTTTCCGGCATCTCGTCCATCTCTAATTTCGTGTCATTGTCGTAACTATGTTCTACATTTAAAAAGTGGTCTGTTAGAGAGACATCTTCGTTGTCTCTAGAGTCTCTGTTCGAAAAGTTTCCGAAGTATTTCTGGAACATATCTAGTGGTTCTTTGGGTCCATCTTCATCTGGAGCTCCGAAAGGTCTTAGCGCGGATACGACAGGATCTTCCCCTGATTTGTCCATGCTCTCTGTAACAAACATAAGAATTATAATTATTAATTTCTGTTTATTGTGGCTTTATTTGTTATTTCTAAATTGTAGGACTGATTGCTGTGGTCTGGGAAAGTGAGGCATAAACTATTCGCTTTGCCTACATCGTCTAATATACAACCTGAAGGGAATATCAATACCCTTTCCTGTGTAAGAAATATAAGATGAGACCACAATCCAAGTGAATTGAAATAAATGCTGTCGTATCTCCGTCGTATAATAAAGTGATATACTGTAACCTTTTATTTATAAGAGCAATAAAACCGTATTATATTTCTTTTTGTGTATTGACATATGTTAGCGATAAGTAAATGTTTATGGTATAAGTGAAATAAATCTTTTTGTACGAAGTTTTTACAATTGATTCTGATGTTTATAGAAGTATAAATCTTCTTTTATTTATTACGAAGTCTTGCGATTTTCTATAGATAGACGACTGAATATGAGAAGTAATTGAAAATTATGTTTGCTATATCTTTTAGATCAATACTTATGCTGTGTTATACTACATTTCCATTACAATTCCACATAACTTCTGTTTGAGAATATATAATATTTAGGTTTTGCTGTTCCTTTTTTTATTTCGCTTGGCATCATTTGAAAAGTAATGTTTTGATATGAGATAAGTCCATCGTGTTTTTAGGTGCTTGGACTTTCAATATATCACTGTAAAGGTAAGTATAGCCATATTAAACTTTAATTGGTAGGCGAAGCACGACTCCACGTGGTAACAACAAGATACTGTAATTGTGGATATGTTAGTTTGCATTGGTTTTCTAACCCGAAACTACTATAATCTACTATGATATTGTTGGGCTGTCATTTGAAACGATAATTGTTAGCCGCATCTATAAATAGTTATTCTTGGACTAAATAACACACAATTATACTCATCAATTAACATAATTTATAGAATTGACATTATTCATAGAAATTTGATCACTAATAGATTCGGCCAGGTACTAAATATAAACTCTTGTACGAAGATTTCAGTCGCGAACACAGTTTTTTTTGTAATAAATTGGTAGTAGTAGCATTACAAGTAGTTTAAAACATGTAAATATTTTGATTTGCAAAACAATCATAATTTCGATCACTGCTATTTTCAAACAAAGTGTCCGATTTAACGTATTCCTGATTATTATAATCCGAAATTTGTGGTATTTTGAATGGCTTTTGTTTAGATCTTTAGTAATAGCTTTCGTTTATAGTTAATGAACTATTTAAAGTCATTTCTGAACCTCGGTAGAGGTGTTTAGTTTGGTTTTGGTCCTCTAAATCGATAAAGTATATCGTAAACGGAAAGATAAATACATTTCAATCCTGCGAATATTGACTACATTGACTGTGAGAAAAATATTTTTCTCGCAGTCAATGGCAATTTTCCGGAACACTTTTTGAAATGAAGCTTCTTCAAATTGTTTTCAATAACCCGTGTGTAGCAGCGGGCGACAATCGTTGACAACGACGTTCGACCTGCGTACGAAGTATTTGTTTGAATTTTATTTTTGTTTTACTCCAATATACTTTTATGTGTAAGATGTGTAATACCCGCATATAAAATATAACAGTAGAACGTTAATGGTTTATAATAATGATCACTCATCATATAAGTAAAACAACCAACAATATGAAGTGTCTCACGCAAATAAACAAAACCGTTTCGTGGCTTTGGAGTAAGGATTTGCTTCATGCTATCCATGTCTTGGAGTTTTCGGAAATACCATAGGCGATGTTATACATTTATTTGGTCTATTTTTCATTATAATTCTTATAGATGTACTAGGATTTCACTAGTTACCAGTAGACATACGAATACATACGTTCAATGACAGATCCACGGACACTCATATTTAGAACGAATAATTTCATTTCAATATTCACTATTCAACACTGGGGACTGGTATGGTGAATGATTAGAAACAAAAACGTATGGTTCTACAAAGTTGAGTCAGCGTTGTCTTAATCGGCCTGGAAGAGGTCGATGGTATAATATTATGGTTTCCAGACCTGATAGAGTACTGAGTTGAGTCACCTTTGACCAATTTGTTTAATATTACAATGACACTGAAACTATGTGCCAGTGTTACCATGGTACGCGTTGTCCTCAATGGGTTGTTGAACATTGTAATTTACAAAGTGGAAAAAACCCTAGTGTTGGTGAATAATTGTGGTAGGTTAGTACCTAATATGATCAATATTTCCAGTGAAAGAAATAAAATAAATAAATAAATAACCGTCACGCCAGGTCCCTAGCGGGGTAGGCAGAGAGCACCGAGTGCCAAAC
>DWQQ01000908.1:0-10067 GCA_018244775.1 Oxynetra roscius flavomaculata | reverse complement strand
AAATTTGGCGGGCTGCCTTTGATAATTAGGCGTGCGCTAAATACGGAGAAGTCAAGGTATACTACGGGATACCTTGACGGAATTAAAAGTATTCGGCAACTCAATTAGCCAACTGAAATGCCATATTCGTATGTTCAAAGCGAGTTAACGAAAATCTTATAATTTTTCTTAAACATTTTTAAAATACACAACTATTAGCACAACCTCTTACGATATTATCGTAACAATGTCGGGACTGTTTAAAAGCATATTTCCATTTTAATGATAATGATGTAAACATTCTTCCCTAGTATTTGATGCGTAATATTGGTGTGTACATATTCGATATCTTCAATGTCTCATAGGTATACATGTTAACGGAATAATGTCGCCTTTCAGTTTATAATGTGTCTTTTGCGCAAATATTAGAGTCAACGTTTTAAAATGTTATTGTCCGTAGAGGTTCTGTGCATGCCAGTGTCGGATGCTACATCCGATGTCGTTTCGTACTATACGATATACATTTTGTGTGCTTGATTCATATAAATTGAATGTTATCGTGTTCTTCCATACGTATAAAATTTTATGCTTGTACCTTATATATCTAGCGCATTAATAGGCTGTTGTAATTAGTGTCGCACGGTAAAGTTACTGCTCCATCTGAATGATCCGCGATACTATAAAACGAATGTACCAAACATTTTATGTTGACGCTACTTTACGCGTTCGACCGCAGATGGGGCGGTACAATAAGGCTAGTTGGTAGTTTATTATCTCGATATACATATATTTTGTGTGTGTGTCTGTGTCCTGAATGTTCATGCAACGTATTATAAAAATACTCTATTTATAGAAATAAATTTCACTTAAATTATAATGTTGTTTTATTTTAGAATTGTTTGTTGTATCTTATTTTTAAAATTATCAGGAATATTAAATAATCACATGTCATTTGATTAACTTTTTATATAACAACACTTGGTTACAGCTGTATTGCAGAAATAAAGCACATAATAAATTAAACACACTATATATTATTTTAATAATTAGTACACAATGTTAACAGTAACACAACATTAATTTAAATAATTCGAACATATTTTTTTAAACTTAAATAAAATCGATACTGAAGACATGAAATGCATATTGTACAATTATAGAAGTGTTCTCATTTGATCCAAAAATGTATTTTATTGCACACAACCCTTCGAAGCCCCGTGTTTTATTTACTACTTGCGTATATTGCGTCTTGCGCTCTATAAAATTCAACGCATAAGGAAATATTGAATATGCAAAACTAAATAATTTATAAATGTTTTAAATAAAACAAAACAAGTACTTCAAGTGGTTACTACAGCGGGCTCTGTAGATACACAGTCCTCACCAATGCTTGCCTTTACGTCAATTGATCGTAAACTATGTTCCTAATTCGAAATATATAGTAATTCAACTTTAACATCTGTATGCCCGCTAAGGGGTACATATGGTGAACTAATATTTTACACAAAACCGACCAATATTTATATAAATAAATGATTTTGATTTTGACAAAGGTTCCTCACTACGCATTGCTGCGTAATAAAATGTGTGGTACTACAAAATATATTTCACGAATTATATGTTCCACTTCCTGTGTATTTTGAGCGATGTGTTGTATTCAAACTACATTTACATACATAAATATTATAACAACTTACTGACTGTACAATATATTTACCAAATACTGTTTACTCAAGCACGTTACAACTGTTATAAGCAATGACAAAAAATACGCGTGTAAATAATTACTCACCAATGTTGTAATTAGCAATTATTTACTTTGACACATTTTATATAACAGTAGACGCATGTAACTCGAGAAAATGTTACCAGTCTGAATAATGTTCACTCATAAAACTTTCTATTTTCACTTTTTAATATTTGTTTGGCGGGAAACATTTGTTGCTATAAATTTGACCGGACGCGTCCTTCGCTAGCATTACTGTTAATTTTTTAGTCGTGACACCAGTGTTTTTAGCTTGGACACTAAAGTAATGTATGTAACTAAATTTAAAGTTAAAAACTAATATTATTATTATAAATATTACTAATTTTAGGGGGTTTGTGTGCATATATACTTGTACGTTATATTGGCTTATTTTTTAGTTTAATTTTGTACTGCTTTTTTCCTTATACATAAGTTTAATAAATATTTTTGTATGTTTGAGTTTTATTTATCAGTTTCGTAAGCTTTTCTATAAAATAAAGATCACTGGTGTATTTTTATGTACACATATAGGAAAAACAAAAAATAATTTTGAAGACTAGATGAGTGACCAAAATAGTATACTTAATTAATATCACTGTTTTGTTAACTGTATTACACATTATTTGGACTAAATATTTTTATGAAAAATTATCTTCATATAACGATACAATTAGCAGTTAATAGCACCGTTAAATACCTATTTACACTTTATTGTAAGTTTTATTTACCTATATTTTATACGTGCTACAAGAATATTAAGCCGTTTTTTTATCTTAGTACATAGATATGTATTTAAAACATTTTAATTTAACCTTGTACACCATAAAATTTATACATAGGTTGCCTAATTTTATATTATCTTCAATGCGTATATTATTTCGGTATTCGTTTTTAGTTTTGTATGTATTTAAATAAACTACGAAATGGATTATGCCCAATAGGGGCTGATATGCTTTCAACAAAACTAGATTTTCAAAATATTTTCAACAATTTTTTTTTAATCTTTCATTAAAATACTATGTGTAAATAGTAAGTCTTAAAATTATACAAATCGCCATCTTATAATAATAGGTTTAATTGAAACCAGTTTCTGTAGCGGTTGAAAAGATGAAAACGAAGCTGATGTTAAGCTTTCAGTTCAGATCATGGCGCCATAAATGCCGTGGTAACGACAAACAGATTTTTATATGATAATTAAGCAATTCATTTCTCTTCCTTCCAATCGTTTTCATTCAATGGTAAACAAATATTATTTAACGTTTAATTAACGCAAATGATCATACGTGATGTCCGCATGAAAGCCCTCAGGACCTGCGGAGTAATTCACCATTTGCATCCTGCCATCTGGGAGCAGGACGTGGTAATGGCCGTTGGTTTTGCCAGCTCTCTTCGCCTCCTGGTGGCCGAAGTCGTTGCCGCTGAGCTGATCTTTTACTCGATACCCAAATTCGTAATTAGCTGCGTAGTGGAGCTGGAAAAGTGTAAAAACTCTAATTAAATACAGCCTTTGTAATATTTATATACTTAATTTATGATTGTGTTATCAACGAGTAGGTAATTATTTAATACTCTAATACAAGTATAGAGGTAAAGATTTTTTCTCTTCAGAAATCAATTATCTACTCGACGTTTTAACATATGCTAATTTAGTCATTATTTCTCATGAACTGGATGCAAGCTGAAATATTTCAACAATTTTCCTCTTTTCTCGAACCGCATACAGATTCTACCACCTGCCAAGTTGTACATATAAGCCCGTGCTAATAAGGATTGTTTTTTTTTTAGATTCTTAAATATGCAAATGATAAATTTCGAAAATTCATTATAAATATATAATAAGTGAAGTTTATAAAATAAGATTATTGTGAAAAATACGTACGTGTTTGGTCTTAATCTATTCGATTAGTTTATAAGTTATAAATGTAGCGTGTGTTAATAGCTGTGGTCATTAAAATTCGTTGATTAAAATTGTGTTTTATGTGATATCAGTATCAGAGTAAGTTATCCGATAATTTTAGATACATAGATGCGTGCAATAAAACATTTATTTAAACAATAACTTTTTCATTTACAATAAGGTTGGATTTTTAGTTGTAATTGATATTTTGACTTAGTTAACATTGTTTTGATTAAATTTTGAAGCCTTGACAGCTTTAAGCTTTTCTGTATAAGACATTGTAAAAAAAATTATTAATTAATTTTTAAACTTTTTAAATTTTAAATGATTTATTATTTTATGTCAGCATGTAACAAAAATTTTACAAAATGCCTTGTTATGATTAACGATATAATATAACAATCATATACACCACATTAGCAGACATTTTGTTTTTCGATGTCACGAAGTCGCTTTGCTCGAAAATTTACAATCTGGGCTCATTTTCTGACCACTTTTTGAATGAATAAATATAAAGGAATCGAGCAGTATTTATATTTGTATAAATTTGTGTAATATATTCAATAAACATGTTTTTGTTTTTATTTAAATGGGAAACAGAAGTAAAGTGAAAGTTATGACATAGGTATACTATGTATTAAATAATAATAATATTTAATCTGTGTAAATATATGTGACTAAAAGTGTCACTATTTAAAATACATACACTCATTTTATGTTATAACAATTTATGTAGAAATAAATAATAATAATAACGTTAAACAGTGCAATAAGTTAAAATTAGTACCCATCTGAATAAAAAAATATATATAACTTTATACAACGTGTAATTTATGCAGCTTGTGTAAATTTTGCTTAACGTGTCTGTTCCTGTAGGGATGCCTTTTTCTGTACTTTCTCGGGTAATGTAAGGGTGTTTTATCTTTTGACAGTTGGTAAACGTCTAAATGCTGAATGTTTAAATTGTGATGGCCGATCAGATGTTGCAATTGTGATTGTGTCAATATATACACGGGTTCTAAAATATTGCCCGTGTTCGGCAACTCGTTTACATATTTTACAGAGGACGCGAAGTTTTCGATCCCGTACACTGAAGGCACTTCGTAACCTTCAGGGACGCCGTAGGTCGTTGCAGGGGGTATTCCATAGCCCTGCACCCCGTAAATTTGCGACAATACCGAAGCGAAGTTGGGAAACCGCTTGAGTTGTCCGAATTTATTAGAGAAACTGCTTTTTAAATCAGGGTTTTGAGCATAATTCGCCGATGGGGCGTACTTTTGTATTTGTCCATTGGTGGGCGCAGCGAAAAGAGATGTTTTGAAATTGATTACATCGTAATCGGGAGAGCTGAAGTCGTCATTATAACTACTATAATCTTCGTCTTCATAAGTCGCCTGTAACTTATGTTTGGAGGGTCTTTTAATTTTTGTTGGCATGTCATCATAATCGCTGTAACTATAGTCACTTGCTTCTCCTATAGGGAAATTGGGAGTGTTGAGGAGAATACTGAAATCACTCATTCGATTCTTATTGGTGAAAGGAATTCTCACGAGGGATTCCGGTTTGGGGTCATCACCCGTATCGTTGCCGGATAAAACGTTTGGCGTCTCCGTCAATGGTTGAGTGTCATTGGGTAAAAGAAATGGTTCGGTTTCTAAGACTTCTCTTTTGTTTCTTGCGTTTGCTGGAACTGCAATGGAGATATTTGTAACAACTTTAAATTCGTATGTCTTAATACTTACATTCTCGTCACCGTAAGCAGATACTCCAACGCCGTCTTCAGTTAAATGCTGCACGCCATTATGTTGAGCGTTATGGTGATGATATCTCTCATTAAGATCACCATTTTGTTTCGCACTTTGAATATAATAGCTCGGCGGTAGCTGCGGATATAAGGATTTAGTTTCTGGCCTAGTTTCTTCATGACCTTTAACATGAAACGGTTGTTTGATTCCGCTTTGGGAATGGCCAGCTGTGATTGTTTGACTCGCCACCTCCACTTTGTAGTAATTATTGCTTTTTTTCGTCGTCGTAGCTAAATCTGGTGTTGGTGTCGCCACAACCGGCTGTGGAAAGTATGGCTTAATTTTAACTCCTTGATTTGGATCATCAATGTCATCTACTTCTTCCGTGATTGGTGTATAATCTCTGAGAGCGTTGATATCGTTTAGATACGCTGCTGCATATTTATTTGGTGTCATCTGGGCGTAATTTGAATTTTCAGAATGCTGGGAAAGGGATTGTGCTGAGGGATCTTTTAAATAGAAATATAAGTCAATAGGCGTATCTAGATTGTGCTTATCGCTCTCCTCAGTGTTTTCATTGGTAGAACTCAAAAGAGCATTGAACTCACTTAACTGTTCGTGTGGATCTTTTTTCAATAGAGAATTCAATGCGTCAATATCTTGTACAAATTGATAGCTGTGCATTTGGGAATATTGTTTGGGGTAAATATATTTCGTGTCGCTTGGCACGGCCTGTGTGTATAAGTTGGATTGTTGATTATCACTGTGTAGATGCGCATAGCCTATGTTACCGTTCGGTTTGATTGTCACACCCTGGTCATATGTGGGTGCTGGAGACACGTACACAGTTTTGTATCTCTTGGGCAGTAAGTACTGTTGGTAGTCCGCTGATCCGTACGATCTGTGACTTCTATTACGTTGACCCTTCAGAGCGTCGGCTTTCGTGATCTTCATCGGCTCACTTTGGAGAGGACTTATACCTGATTTGAGACTGTCTTGTCTTGGTTTTGAGCTGCCTCTTCTTCTGGGGGCTTTTGTGACTGGTGCATCGATCAACGTTGCCTGTTGTTGTTCTAATGCCAGCTGATGACTTTCCTGAGATTCGTGGTATGCTTTCATATAGCTATCAACGAGTTGCGGAGCTTTCGTCCACTTCTGTAGCTGGGCTTTATGCTGTCTTATTTTTTCAGCATTAAACATGGCTTGTTGATTGTAAGCGTGCAGCCTGATGTTCTGTTTGACGTTACCAGCTAACGGGTTCCCATAGGGAAAGCCCCCAAGGCCACTTGTTCTTGGTTTGTCGTCTATTCTTGCTTGTTCGTTAATAATTTCAACCACTTCGTGTACTGGCCTGGCTGTTTGCTTCGCGGACGACGTCATATGAAGAGTCAGTAAGAGAAGCGTCGTAAGTGATTTAATATAAGTGTTTATGTGCAACGCCATTTTATCTGTAATAAAAAAGAATATAGTTGTTATAAGTTTCCATGATAAAAACAGAATAATTGTACCAATACCTAAATGTAATTGGTGTAACCCGACTGTCAAACTTACAGTCACTGATTGGAGACTGTCATAACAATAAAAAATGTTAATTATAAGAATTAGTGTAAATATATCTATGAATGCACGAACCTCAGAATTAAAACTATGAAATCAGTAATCAGTACAGTAATTTAAGTAACAGAGATATGGGGACTCTTGAAAAGAGTTCTCCTTCAAAGTTATTAAAGCATTTGCATTTTAAATTTTATTATGTAAATCTTTTGTTGATTAAACCACTCCTGTTCAAAAAATGTTTTGAAGAAAAATTATCTCATATAAAACGTTAATGAGTTGCTTAGACGCACTTTCTACTTTACTTTATTACATTTAGTACGTAACGTTTATAATTAGGGTTGTCAACTAAACGAAAATAATATCCTTAATTTTTTTAAATTAAATGCAGTTGAAAAAATAGAGCAACAAAAAAATACTATTTTATGATAACACAGTATATTACATTGTTGTGCTCATGGTATTTTTATTTCCTTTTAATTAAAATTAGATTCGCTAGCAGTTTTACTGTCTCATATATTCATAGAAATAATTTTGTTTTTATTTCGCAAACAAAAAATGCTAAAAACGATTAAATTAATTAACGATTAAACACTGACAACCCTGACTACTGACAACCCTGTATGCCCGAGATGTGAACGTGGGTATTAAGGTCTTACGTAAAACCTATTTAAACGAGTTGCTCTTATGATAAGATAAAACATCTGACACCAAAATTGATGTTTCGACGAGATTAATAAAACATCTAAATATTATACATTTTGCAGAGCTCGGAACGTGTTATCAACCAAGTCCTTTAACCACAGAATTTTCATTCTTATTAACAATACCTTTATAATGTATCTTTAATGATTGCAATTTAACAATGATCACTTGGAATTATTAAAAATGTCTTTAACTATTACAATATAAAAATCGTCTATTGGAGTTGTCAAAATGATCTTTAACGATTCCAATGCGATTGGAACCTTACATACGTGTATGTAACGCAGATGTCGCTTATGGCAAACAACAATCTTGGAGCTGTCTTCGAGGATAGGTTGCTAATGTTTTATTTTAGAAAAAAAAAACTACTTTAAAATGAGCTAAAACACAAATTAAATATAATATGCATTTGATAACAAATATATATATTATATCTATATATTTTTCCTATTGATTGAATTTATAAGTTGCCATCTACGATGTTACAGTTTCGCCTACAACGATATCTTACTTAACCATAACCAACATTAACTTATTTAACCATAACCATATTCGTAAGTAACGTTAGCTTAATTAACCGCAACCATAAGCAAAGTTAGGCTAATTATTATTCAAGTAATTGTAATTATACCGACTATTAACTCGATTTCGCGACAACATTAATAGACTAACTAACCCTCGTCATTGTATTGCATAAATTAAATCACTCGATATTAAAATACTCGTTCACTTGAAGTACAGATGAGAATAAAATAAATAAAATGAAAATATTCACTTATTGTGTACACAAAATAGTGCATGCAATTTTTTTATGATAAGAAAGTTTCACAGGCCCGTTGATGCAGTGGTTAGTGCAACTGACTGCTGCGCCCAAGTTCGTCGGTTCGAGTCCCGTCCACGAACAACATTGCAATAGCACAAGCATTTGTTTACTGTGTGGTTGTAAAAAAATCTATATACGCATATATTTGTATGCAGTTTATGATCCGTCTGGTTCCAAAAGCACAGTCACTGCCTAGTTTTTGAACTATAGTGCCTCAGGAAGACAGCTGTCTGTCTCATGCAAGAAACAAGCAGGAAGTCTTAATCCGAGAGCACGACGTTTCTCTCGGATATAAGAAGTACGTAAAGAGGAATGAACCTTGCGGTTTTATAAGAAAACGACATATCCGGTCAGTTGCTTAAGGTAATTAAAAATCGTTGTATTCAAAGTTGGTATGAAGCGGTGGCAAGTTTAGAAAACTCGTCATGTTGCTTGGCCAGTGTGTGACATTATCCTTTTTTTATATTAAAACTTACTGTCCAACAACGGTTTCGGACGGCTTCTTTTAATGTTGTATTTTATTTTTAATAGTAGCAAATAGACACGATCATTCACACACTCACTCAGATTCCCTCGTTCAGATGCAGACCGTGATTTTTTTCGACTTAAAATTTGAATTACAATTCAGGGATTTTATCATGTAACTAAAATGTGTATTTTATGATCCGCATTATTTTTGCCTCACTAAAGCTGAAAACGATCTCATTTAATTGTTCATTTCCTAATAAAGAATCTTTTGGGAATTTTTTCAAAGTATTATTCAACTTACATTCTTATCCAGAACCACGTCGCTTTCTTATCTGTTCAGCGGTTTGGATGAGAAAACGTATTCACAGTAATTATAGCTTAGATAGAATATTAGCATACATAAACGCAGATAGTTCTTTCCTCGCAAGCTCAATGACATTGAACACTTTCACCGGTCAAGTATGCGAGCTGCTCGGCATATCGGTTTCTGTTTACACACACACACACACACACACACACACACACACACAGGCGACAGTAACTTTTATATTTACATTACACTCATAGGATTTGAGTGTGTGTAATATATAGGGTGTTTTTTTTTAAGTTGCGGAAATTTAAAATGAAATGTAACAAACACAAAGCCGTTTATTTGCACAAATATGAATACATTTAAATATTTTACAGAATGATTACATCATTCCATATTTTGCCTTTTACGGAGTAGAAATTTGAAACGAAATATAATCATACAAGTTATTTGTTATTAGTGAAATTATTATTAACTCAAATAACATTTATATATTTCTACTTATTTACTATTAATTTTGACACTACAATCAGTTTATATTTAAGAAGGATACTTAAAGTCAACTTAACGCGCTTAAAGAGCGTTTATGTCGTTTATGATTATGACGTCATTTAATAGATAGTTCGTTGGCATTAGAGTTTAAATATAATGTCTGGCATACAAACTGCACGGTTGGATAATATTTTATTTAATTTTAAAAATATATATTTTTAAAAAGGTACCCTGATATGACTGTACTATATAAACCCCTTTTATTATTACCTCTGTGCTTACTCCAACGCTACTATATGGAAGTGAGAGCTGGGTATGTAAGAAAGAGGATGAAAGTAAAATAAACG